>JALBCR010004672.1:0-72788 GCA_030710515.1 Abscondita cerata | reverse complement strand
ATTGGTTTTACATAACATACAATATTTCGTTTAGTAATATAAAGAATATTTGAACATGAAAATATAACATTACAAAACTATATTAAGTATTATTAAACATATTGAACATTATTAGTACGGTATTACAATAAATTATTTTTGTACTACATATATATAATAAACAAGCTTTTTGCGCAGAACACCAACCTCGTGTACTAACAAACGTGTGAAAGAGATTAAAAACGTAACATAAAACATTTTGCTCGATAGATAAAAAAAATGTGTAACAGCGTTACGTTACTGCTAACAAAATGTTGAGAGAAACGGTGCAAAAATCAACAACTTACCTTTAATGACCGTGTTTGTAAAATCGATGTTGTTGCAGATATTGTTGCAACAATTATAATGTCACGTGATTGTCATGCCCCAGTAATTATTAACGAATCAAAAATATTTCATGCAAAAGTTGTGTATAACTAAATCACAAAATTTTTATTTGAAGATAGATATTTTTGCAAATATTCTAAGAATGGGAAAATCTATATAGGTTAAGTGCTCTTTTGAGTCGACCTATTATGCTCAAAATTAAATCGGATCTGTGCTGTTATAAATAAGACTCATATGCAAAGTTTTCTAAGTTTCCTTGACATCTTCTCCCAGCCGTCTGTCCACCAGATAAAATTGTTCTTTGCTTCATTATATAGAAGTTATTCTTCGGAAAAAGTAAAAACGGTTTGGAAACCGTCGCATAACTCCCCAATCTTATTTATAATTACTAGATGTGGAGCAATAACATTTGTGTGCACATCAAGGGTAATTCAATGTAATTAGACGCCTTTACTTTTGTAACTATTTTGAATTGATTTACATTTGCTCAAAATTACTTCCTATACCTAAGTGAAAATTTAAATTAATGATAAGTATGTTCCCGCTGTGGGACCCTACCATCAGTGGGAGCATAGCCTAGCGTTAGAAACGTCACTTTAACAAATCCAAATTCACCGCAGGCGCGCGGTTCAAATCCAGTTGACGGCGAGAAATTGCATCAAGCCAATTTAAAAAAAAGCAAATCAATATTACACGAACGTGATTATAATATAAATAGTTATGTTTTATTGTACACGGTGTTGCAATATTTAAGTTAACATAGCTACAAGTTTGGTAATATGTTACAAAACCAGTTAAATTAACATTATCACAATCTTACTTTTTTAATGTAACAATTTTAACATTTTTATAATCTGTTATATCAACATTTAATAAACGTTAAACTGTTTTAAATGGAAACGTTACAAAGTACCATTGTGATGTTAAAGTTTAGTTTATGTAATGTTTTATGTTTAGTGGGTTATGAACCCGGTGTATCCCTATCTAACCCTTGTGTCCATTTCCAATACCTTTCTTGTATTTCTTCAAATTTTTCCTATTCCTTCCATCCCCATGTTTCCGTTCCATACATCATTACATTCCTCACTAATTTTTCAAACGGCCATTTCCTTTTTTTCTATATGTTTTCCAAACATCTATTTTATTTTTTGACAATTCTCTTATCTGTACTGCATCCTTGTTATCATATCTTATCCTATAGCTGAAAAACTTCCAGTCATCTACTGTTTCTATTTCCTTGTTTCCCCATATCCATTTTTTTACTCCTCCTCTATCTCTTTGAAAAATTATTATTTTAGATTTATCTACATTTGCCTTTAATCTGTTTTTTTAAATATGTTTTCATAACCTCTATTACTCCTCTCATTTCATTGACATTTCTCCTTCCTATTACTACTCCTCCTCTTTGAAGCTTTTTAAACACCTCTTCTAAATATATCGCAAAGAGACTTGAACCTAATCTAGAATAAGTATAAATTAAAAAAAACAATAGATATTTATTGATAGTGATCTAAGTTAAAAATAATAAAACATACAAGTTGACACCAAAAAAACTGTAAAAAAAAATGGCCGAAGGAAAACAAAATAATAAAATATTTCATTAAGTATAACTTAAAAAAGCTAGTAACGAATCTTAAAAGTAGAAAAGATAAGAAAGATGGAAGAAAGAATAGTCAGTATAAATGAAAAACCGAACCAAGGAAACCACTAAGTACTATACAGAACAGAAAAAACCTTCAAGGCATGTATAAGGAAGAAGATTTTAGCAAAAGACGTTAATATTACGATCCTTGGAATTGTACCAAAACAAAGGAAACCCATTTACACACACAATAAGAAACAAATGAGGGTCCAATAATCACATCCTTTTTGCTAGCGGAAGTGATAAAAAGAACTTACAGTTTTATAATAACACAAAACCAATAAAAACCTATTTAAAAACTTCACATCGTTATCCGACAGGCTGTGTTACATAAAGAGAAAAAACAAAGACGTAGTGATAAAATAAATTAGCATGCCCCAACGAAAGTGAAAACAAATAAGGAAAAGGAAGTAATTTATGAATCGTTAAAAAATACATACCACAAACTCTCAAGGAGAGCAATAAAATTGGTAATGGGTTACATGAATGCAATGGTAGAGAAAGATTAATTGTTAAAAAAAACAAGAGGGGTGAACATGTACAGGCAAATGCAACGACAAAGAAATAAGGTTGATTACCTTTGCAATGGAGAATAAAAATAAAAATAGTACGCACAGCAATGTGGATGAGTCCAATACAGTCACAAACCCAAATAGACCATGTCATCATACAGGAACATTACAATGATCTATTACTTGCATATCTGATTACATAGATATGTTCGTCTAGAGGGGGACATATTTTCTAGTCGGTGTCAAAACAAAAAAAAAGTAAGATAGAACAAAAAAAAAGAAGAACGACATTCGTATTTCTTTTGCATATGTAGTTAGTGGTCACAACCTCGTGGTTCAGTGACATTTAATGAATCCACAAACTGTAAATAAATAAATTCATCAACATATTTTATATCAGTTGGAAGACTTCAATATGTTACGTCAAAAAACCCAACGTTGATGAATTCATAATCGGCATCAGACTATCTACAGATTTCTATAATTTTATGTTAAGTCTAACTATCTTCTCTAATAATCGAAATTAATGACAAAAAACTAAATTTCTTTAATTTTTTGAATTATATTCATGGAGAACAAAATTGAAGATCCAATTACTTTGAATTTAACAGTGTGCTCTTCCAATTATATATTGTTTAAAAACAAAATTATAGCAAATTATCCATCAAAGAGGAAGCGCGTAACTACTGGTGAAACTCCCTTGTTACCCACGGTGTTATACACTAACTGGAAATGCAAGTGTAAATAATCTGAATTGTTATATTTTAAATCTACATTCAAATAATACTGTACATTCTGTGTTTAAATAAGATCTGGAGATGAACTGATTCCTACTAAGATACTTGTATTATATTAATTTCTGATGAATACTTACATACATGTTTCGTTTAGTTATGTTTGTTTAATTGTTTGACGTTGACTTCCGAGTTTTCCTATTATCTCTCCACTCTCCAGTTTTGTCTAGGCAGGAGAGGTACCGTTTGGCGTTAAATATTTACACAACTTCTGTCAAACCAATGTCCTAGGGTGTTACAGGGCATGGTAGATAGGTGGAAGCCAGTATGTGGAAAACTGTGGAATCCTGGATTGTTAACGCTTGGCAAAAATCCCAAATCATAGTGTTCAGGAAAGGGGGAGTGGCGAGGGAGAAATGGACTCTATAAGGGGCAAGATATTTCAAGTGGTCAATAAACATAAGTATTTGGGTAGACTTTGACACCAAGACTTGTATTTACAAGAACACTTCGTGTAGATAAGGTAAAGCGGCAAAGTCAGCATTGCATTGTGACATGGAGGAGCTTACTGACTATTAGTAACATTCCCATAGAAGCCACGGAAAAAATTTATGAAGGAGTCACAAAATCAATTGTTTGCTACGGGGCACAAGTATGGGGCATGAGAGAGTAAGGACCAGGTAGAGGCAGTTAGGCGATACTTCCTGAAAAAAATAATGACAGCCCCCAGTTATACACCTAATTACCTTTTTAGATTTAGAAACCAAAGTAGAAAGAGCATACCTATATACACTAAAGTTGCATGCGGGTTATGTTAGAAGGTATTGTCGTATGATATGGAAAGGTTGCCAAAGTTTTTGTTAAGAGAGGTTGTAAAGCGAGGTGTGGATGGATGAGTGAGTGGAGAGCGCTTAGGAACAAATGGAACGTGCATGTAAAGGAGGATTGGGAGGAGCGTGAAAGCTGGCCAGGTATGCTTGAGTGTGTGATTGAGGAGGTGCGACTGAATATCGGGATAAGGGCGAGGGAGGCAGCCATCACCTCATCCTTCACTTCATATTATGGGGAATTGTCAGTCAGAGGGTTTAGCCGAGGACTACATGAGGGACAGAACCACTGGGAGCAGGAGGTGAGGTGGATTTTTAAAATGAGGGGGATTACTGTACCTGAACGACAGACCTTGGAGGCAGGGCCCAAGAAAGATATGCTCGATGTGCAATAGGGGAGAGGGAAGACTGCATGCATTTTTGATTGGGGTGTGTCCGGTGTTGAGTGAGGCTAGGAGAAGGTGGTTAGGGGATGGCATGCGTTGGCAGGGTACGGCAAAGAGGCATAGAGAATAAGGTATAGGTTAATAAGGGAATTTAATTTTTAGTACATATTTATTCATATTTATTTATTTATTATTATTGATATTTATTATTATTATTTATTTATTATTATTTATTTATATATATATATATATATATATATATATATATATATATATCAAAACCAAAAAAAATTTGTTATATAAATATTTATTTATTCTATGATAGGATATTTCAATGATTTGCATGGTCAACCCCCTGATGACCACTGTGTGTTAAGGGTAGTATTGTAATGAAAAAAAAATGTACAGAAGTTTAAATGAATTTAAAGAAATATACAATATTTTGATTGATTGATTGATATTTCTTGCGGAAATCAACCTAAAGTGTCAGTTCTCTTTATTTTTTTCGGTTATATTATTATATTAGTAGTTTACCTTCTTATATGCTGTAATTTGTGGCGTCAACGGTGAGCACCCACTCCTCAGGCCTAACTGGTAGTTGTGGGTGCAAACCTTATCAGGATCATATTTGATTTTGTCGGCATCCGCATGGGTGTACAAATTTGTTTTTTGAAAAGTATAAAACCCATATGTACAATTTTTTTTCCTTAAAATATTGTAACGTTAAACACATATAAAATCAGCGTTTACATACATCTTATATTTAAAAAGCCTGTGGAAGTGCTCACTATTGTGCACAAAACGTCATCAAGAAAATTACAACAGAGTTTGTGTTTTACCCTGCCTCTCTCCTAAAGAAGAAGTTAAACTACTTTTAAACAAATGTTAAGGAGGAAATAAACTTACCAAGTTATATTTTATATAACGTTTTAATGCAGAGTTTCCCACCACTACATGTATTATTTTGCTCTAATTATTGGTGAACACCGTAAAATAATAGATAATATAATTATATATTTGGTAACTCCTGCAGACTTACGTTCTTTTCTAGGTGTTAATAATAAAAAATAAAGTTTTGTTGCCAACTTTTTTGCCTCTATCAGATGGGGGCTTTTTCAAGGCAAAAGACCTTGAAAAAGAATACAGTAAGATATGACATTATCAGTTTGAAAATAATTGTTTTAACAATATCTCCAAAAATATCAATCAAACACAAACAATTAACAAAAAAAAAGCTTATTTTTATAGTCTATAACTTATTTGGTTTATACTTTCGAGGACGACAACTTAATCATCAGCGTCAAAGACAACATCGACAAAGACGAAGTTGCCTCTCGCAAAGAAATTTCACGACTTTCCTCTCGCCAAAAAAAAAAAACGAAAAGAAAACCACTGTGGCTAACCTCAACCCAACAGAAAACAAAAAGATAGCTCTGGTAACTCTAACAAAAAAATAATTTCAGAAATCCACCTCTGCTAAGATAACGAACGACGAAAATATTAAGTGTGTTAGAGCGAAACTTAATTCTCAAAGGGTAAACGAATAATAAAAAATCCAAAGAAATGCAGAAAGAAAATCTGCAACTCCTCAGATGAAACAAAAAAAATAAAATAGTCAAAATCACGTAAAAACATGCAAACAACTGAAAACAGAAAGATAGACAAGTGAGATGCGAAAAAAAAAAGAAATTTCAAACTCTCATCAAATCAAAGAATTACTGAAAACCTCACTAATCTATATCTATTATCAGAGATGAAAGTATCTCCTAAAAGAACCTAACTACTTGCGTTAGCTTAATTTAGAAAAGAAATTCAAATTTAACGACGGCAATTAGGCCCAAATCATAGAACACCTAGTTTTATACGTTTGGAAAATCGGAAAGATGTAAAGTTCTGCGCAAAACGCTTATTAATATATCAAATAAAGCGTAAACTATTCAAATACATCTCAAATATTAAGCGTCAAACAAAATTATGCAACTTGAGTAACCACCTCAATTGATGAAACTTTGTTATTGATGTTTATATAATGACTCCTTTCAATCTCTTTAAATAATTTTGGGTCACTTGAGCTATAAAGCACTTAAATTAATAGTTCTTTATAAGAAATTTGAACTCTTATAAATGAACAAATTTTATTCCGAAGAACATTGGTAACACTGATAACAGTTCAGCTGTCGTCACGTTCACGCATTAATTTAAATGATAATTAATGTTCAGTAGATTTTATTTATCTACTTATTTTTATTATCCACCCATTTTTTTTATAGAAACATATGAATAAATGGTACTTAATTAAACTTATACTAGCATTTAAAACAAAAGTTTAATGAAAAACATTTCCACCTTAGCCATGTACACTTCAAAAATTCCCTAAATTTAAAAAACTCGCGAAATTTTATTTTGAACAAAGTACCTGATTAACCAATTAGAAAACCTGAAAACTACTAAAAACTTAACTCGGACACGTGTTTCAACGAACTAGCTGTTATCATCTGCGATACCGATGCTAAAAGTAAACGTATAGCATTCAAAAAAAAGTATCGATATCGCTGATGATAACAGCTTAAATGTTGAACCCTTTAGTGCAATTACTATTAAGTTCTGGAGCAGTTATACTGCAAACACTACGGTTACAGGTTCAAAATTCCCTGAATTTATAAACTCCTTTGAAAATTTGACAAGCCCAAAATAGAAAAAAATAGTATAAAAATTCGTTTCAGAAGGCATTTTAGCGCCTCGTCTTATAAAATACGTCTTCTGAAACTAGTTCCTTAATATACTATTTGTATTAAATACATACAAAATGACAAGAAACTACTTAACTAATGTTGTGTTGGTCGTATATTTATTCATGCAACTTTAAATCGATTTCGTTTTATTTACAACTTATGTTTTTATAGTCTTTAGTTTTTAGTTTTGTTAACAATTTTCTTTTTTCTGTGTATTTAACATTTTCTTCTTCTTTTTCTTATGCGGTGTTGTCCGTTTCATCTGAATAACAAACGATAGAAGTGACAACGTTGTAATAGCAAACGACTTTTTCACATAACCTTTTTATTCAATATTTAATCTCTTTTGAATAACGAATATGAATGAATTATCTGAAGAAAAACAAGTAAAAGCAAATTAGCTGTGTTTGAACATATTCCTTGCAAAGAGAAAAAGTCTAATTCGAGGGATGCATTGTACAAAAGGGCTTTAAACGTTGTCAATCGCCTGCCTCGGAGAATGAATTAGTTATTGACGAGGAAGATTGCACAGTAAGTTTCTTATTATATTTATTACGGTTAGTATAATATATTGAACTCAGCAACCACCAAAGAAGAAAAAATGTTGGCGTTCGATTAGCCGAAGAACCATTACAATTAGAGTGCGGTTGGGCGCTTGCCAAGGTGTTGGTGACAACTATCGTAATTATATAATGCATATTAAAGATCACGTAGATGAAGCTTGTGGTAAAACTTATTATTTTATATTGCGTTAGTTGTGGGAACAACTGTGTTCTTTTAGCTACGGACAAATTATTTACTTGCTTATGGGTTGCTTGTGGATATGTAACTTTAGAAAAATATTCTTCTAATTCAGCATGCTGTTTATCAATGGATATCATACAAAATTAAGAAACATAGGAATGAATGTGTTAGAAAGAAATAAGTTACCTAAATGTAGCCAAACCACAGACTTAATATTTCCAGTACTGTTGGACGGTTATTCTTGTGAATGGATGGAATGTGGGTTAACGTTTGTTGATATTTTCGATTTTCATGAACATATAAAAATACATGTTAACGCCAATCCTAAATACTGCAAGAACAATGAAGTTATAACGTGTTGCTGGAGAGGTAATTGGTAAATTCTCTTGGCTACTTTTTGATCCTCTCTGAAATTTGATGTAGGTTTAGATGTGAATGCATTGTGTTTTTGTTTGTTTGTAGGAATAAGTTGTTTCCCAAATTAATAATTAAGCTCTCCCTAGGAGTTCGATTTAGGTTTACTAGAGGCTCAACACACGTTACCGCTGAGAGCTTTACTGAGCTCTAGTAAACTCATATGGAATCTTACCATGATGTTTTCAAATTGGTGTCAGACCTAATTTCCACAAAAATTCTTTTAATTTGTTCGTTTTGAGATTGAGTTGTATGCCACAGCTATTACAGTGTAAAGTGGCATAAAATCCTCCGATTATATTTAATTGAACTAAGAAATTAATATTAGTAGTAGCCATGAGCAATATTTAAGTTCTTTAACCATAAAATTGTAATAGAAGATATTATACGAGGGGTTGGCCAACCTTTTGTGTCTCTGAAAGGAAATTGTTGAAATTTTTGGAATTTAAAAGGATATTTTTGCGCAATTGGAAGGATTTTCAGAAATTTGAAGAATTTAAAGGGCATTTGAGAAGAATTTGAGGAATTTAAAGGGGAATTTGTGGAATTGAAAGGCGAATTTAAAAAGGAATTTGAGAAATTTTTTAGACATTTGTTTGTGGGTGGTCATCTCGGTGGTCAGAATTAAGTCGAGGATTAAGTAAACATGGGAATTCTGAAACTTTAAGAACTTACGGGGAAAACCGGGCGACTACCTGTTATTAAAGGTCTTAGGTTTTATTATGACGTAGAGCTGCGCTATTTATGTTTCTGTTATCTCAGCTAAATCATTCATCATGAAATGCTTGAAGAAATGCTAGTAGTAAGCAAGCAAGCAAAGAAGTAAGTACAGTGTTATACTCGCGATTGATAAATTTTGGTGGTTAATGTCATTTCTTAATGTAATGACGAAGTTTTTAAAGGTTTGCGATCACGTCTTGGACTATGAGTCATCCGTACGCCAAATTCTTGCCCCAATGTTTTTATTTGTTCCTCACTTGTAAACAGGAGCTTATCAACTCACTATAGTTACCTTGAAAATGCCTCTTAACTAGCTACTAACTTGTAAAATATAACTGGCTAGCCTGTAAAATTTTACACGCGTCCTCATATTTGAAATGACAGACAAACTCTCTAACGTGATTTATTTGTTATTAACATTTGAAAATTGGGTTTTATTACTATCGTATACATTAAATATCATGGTGCAGTGGCGATTTCCAGTAATATTGAAGTTTCCAGGAGATGTTATGTCACTTGTACTTGCGCATATATTTTCTGTAGAAGTGGATGGCGTGGATTCTTCAAGTGGAAACATTCTTTTTGCCATTTTAATCTTATTATTAATCGAATCATCTACGTAGCTTTCTGCAATTTGTGTTGATTTCCATCCCCTGCACGCTTCAGAGCCAAAGTATCACCACCTGCATCAACCACCATCGTTGCTCCAGTTCGTCGAAATGAATGCCCTGTATAAAGTGCCGGTTCTTCTAATTCCAAATATTCAGCAATTTTCTTGGGTATTGCGCCTACAGTATGTTGACCTGCATTTAGGGCGACATATCTTCACTTCGGAGGTCGTAGTGCCGCATATTTCCGATACAGAGCACAAGGTTTAAAGCTACGCCCATCGTCCGTTATTGTAAACCTCCTTGTCGTTAAATTTTGGTCTCTCGTAAAGTGACAACAATATATTTCTCCAAATCCTCCACGTCATTTACAGTGAGGGATAGAAGCTCATCGCACCGACAACATCCAAATATACCAAAATGGTAATGACTTTGGCAAGTAACCACTTCTCGTCAGGAGCTTCAATGATAAACTTTTCCACTTGCTCTTTCGTCAGAACCTTGGCTTTCTTGGAGACGTAGCGTTCATTTCTGTCTTTTCAAAAACGCAACCACTTTATGAAATCTAGAAATGACATATGTAACTAAAAACCTGACTAATAAATATAAGGAAACAAACCTGCAAACATCAATGTTTTCTCTAACTGCCAAACAACTCTAACCATTGACCACTTCGACCATAAAGAATTCGGGCTGAATTTGGCAGACAATTTATTGATATACGCTAATATAACGTCTTCCGTAACACCAGTCACGTTGTTTTCCTTTTGCCATTTTTGAACTCCGCGTACTCGTATTCATGCCTTGATGAAGATTTTCGGGCAGTAATCTTGCAACTACACTTGCTGCTTCATCAATGATAGCTTGGGGACACTCATTTCAGTAAATCTCACCAGCAAAACGTTCCGGAAACGTGAAATTGAAATGAAATAATTAATCAACAAAATAAGTGCCGTGCGTTTCCAAAGCAATACGTCTAAAGCTCACATGTTTTTTCTCCGATTTTCGAAATTTTTAGAATTTTTAATGGTTTATTATTCATTTATAATAACTTTTACAAGTGAGGAACAAATAAACATTCAACAATACACGCAAGGTAACGGGTTTTACTGGCGGACAGAAGGATATGACTGACGAGTCGCCGTTTTACGTTTGAAAATATTTTCGCTCCGCGCACCTTCTTTAAGTCATAGCCCAAGACATAATAAACTCGCTCATTTTTTCTTATGAACAATTATCAAATAATAATGTTGGCAACTCCATTTAACATTAATTAAAGCAGGATTCCAAAATAATTTCAAGATTTTTGACAGTGACAATTGTTTTAAAAAACGAACTGTACCTTTAAAACTCAGACTAAATATAACTCCTACTATAGATGAGTATTGCCAAGAAAGAAGATCTCTGCGTCATAAGTATGGGCATATGAATCAATATTAAAAACTTCTGAGTCAATTTGAGCATTTACTATTTAGTTACTGGTTAAAATTAGAAAGTAACTAACACATTGTTGGCAAGATATGTGGTTGTCAGTTGAAATACTAACTTAAAAAGTAACAAGTGACAGTTATTAATGACCAAAATACAGAATGAAGCAAGAATGACAGCAACCGACATTTGACAGAACGTCAACTTAAATGAAATTGAAGTCAATTGAGTAACTTTATTCATAACGCATATAGTACATCTTCCATCTTTATTTTACACATATCTATGTCTTATTCATACAACGATCGGTACGTTTTTCGTACATCAGAAAATAATGACGCAAGTATCTTCTTTGGTGGCACCATGTTTAACCCTATATTCGCTTTATACCGAAAAATGAAGTCGGAATGCTAGAAAGAGAGCACTGAAGGACGACACTAAAATACCACGTGACGAGTGGAAATTTGTAAGTGGGTGTGGAAGATATACAAGAAGGATATGTTCCACTTAACGATCAAAACGCTGACATCTGCGATCGCTAAACAAACCGTTCCACTTAAACTTCAAAATGATTTACCAATCTCAAGTGGAACGGATTCACGATACGTTTACGACCACTCCAACCCACCAGTAAATCTGAGGCGTTGTGAGCTTTGAGCGGTCGCGATTGGTGACGTAATCAATGACGTACTCAAGGTAATCGAATGACTAGCGGTCTTTATGTGGAACGATGTTACGGGTGTTATGATTGTTGTGGACGTTAAGTGGAACATACCCGATGTGTCATTAATTGTATAGATTAGCAGTGACAGTTGACACGTATTTTAGGTTAACAGTGGCAGGGCGGAGCGTGAACCTTTTCATATGCTGAATTGAAGTAGATTTTATTTTTCCACGCGTTACGTGACAGTGATAGCTCCGTCCTTGCACCTCTCTTTCTATCGTGGCGACTTTAAAACAATGATGCACGTTACTTGTCTATTATAGGTACTTATGTTTAGTCTGAGCTTTAAAATATGACTTAAAATGACAGTACCTGGTGAGCTGGTGAACACGTTTTACCTTAAACTTATTCCATAAAATGCCTACAGAGATTGAAAGTAATTAGGAAAATCATATGATATTTATTTCCTAATTAATATTAAGAAAAACTTCTCAGTATTACGGGATATACAGGGTGATTCATTACTATTTGGAAATAATTTAACACTAAAATCGTGACCTCAAATTATGAAGATTTAACCAAAAACACCTAGATAAATATGTCGCTCATTACTAAGTTACAGGGTGTTTTGTTTAAAATTTTAAAAACGATTTGTGCTCAGTATGTCTAAAACTAATTGACGTATCCGCCATTTCATATTTGACAGGAAGTGTAGACACTGTACACCCTTCTAAATTACGTTAAACAAACATTTCTGTCTACTTCACGGCCTGTACGACAGGGGTAAGTGACTGGTTAATCCATACCCAAATTCTACGCTACTGGCGGAATAGAAATTTTACTACAATTTTCGATTTTCCAATATTTTTAAAGTAAATAATGTACTCTTTCCTCATAACGATTAAGTCAATATTTCTTGATATATTTTACACAGCGCCAAATCAGTGAATACGATGGGTGGCCCAACACACAGACTTGATTTCGAACCAAAAAACTGACGAATAATGATTGATTTGTTACTCGGCGCATTGTCGTGCAACAAACACCATTTCTCTATATCGCGATATTCGGGTCGAGTCGACGGAATCCGTCGACTCCGGCCATCAAATGCTTTAAAACTTCGAGATAAAACGCGCCAGTGAGCGTTTGACCAGTTGGAACATAATCACGAATTCTTTCAATCATTTCGGGTGTGCAAGTTGAAATTGGACTCCCTTCACCTTTGTCATTCTCTAGCGACACTGGACCATCCAAGAAACGTTTGTGCCACAAAAAAACATTTGTTCGAGACAAACACTGATCTCCGTATACTTGTTGCACCAATCGGAATGTTTCTGATGCACTTTTACCAAGTTTTCCGTTGAATTTAATGACCGCTTTTTGTTCCATGTTGGAATTTCAACGTTAGATTAAAACTGTTTAGGGAGAACTGTCACATCCTTGTTATTTGTTCACCAATAGATGTGAAACTGAGGGACATTAGAAAAATTCGATGAAAAAAATTTAGCTGTTTTTTACTGTAATTAATAATAAATTAAAGTTTTTAACAATTTTAAAATATACTACGAGTATTTTGTAGAAAAGTTTATAAAAGGAAAATCCATGGTAAATTTTAATAAATTGTTAATAATTTTGAAGCGACGCCTACTTTTGGACAAAACTGTTTTTCTCATTCTTACGTACGTGATTATTCGGAAGCCATTTGCACATTTTTTTGCAGGTAGGCGAACAGTCTCCGAAAATGTGAGAGTGACTGGACTATATTCACTTTAAAGAATGAAAAAAAGTCCCTTTAAAAATAACCTAATAACTTTTTAAATATTTTCATTATTAGGTTCACTTAAAGTAGTCCGGTCGCTAAGAATTGCTAGTCAAGTTCAATACTTTTTGACAAAATTGATATTTCTTGTAGTATCAAAATAAGAGATCGGAAAGGCGTAAAAAATAAACATTGACGCTAATTATACCAAACTATGTATTAGTATGAAAATATTCAAATGAGAACTTGACTATTTAGGTGAATTGCTTTACGGAAATACAGACACGTTCGGCTATTCTCGGCTTTCTTTTTTCCTCGAATGATGGCAGCCATTTTCATATCATGACAGCTTGGTATAAACCGTCCGTATTTCTTCTCAGTTTTCTCCAAATTCAATCCCACGACATATTGATTGGGTTGCATAATATTGAAGTTAATGAAATTAGCTTTCAATTGATTAGTTTTTCTCATTACTTTCTTTAGAAAATAAGCACAAGTTTTCTAATTCCTGTGACCCACAAAATCAATCCTATATAAAGCTATACTAAAACCTGCAATTTCAATTATTCAACATTTTTAGGCTTGAAGGAGTCTTGGAATCTGTGAGTCTTTACTTTTGACATCCCTAAAATTGTCTGAAATTTCTAGAACTGTTCCCAGCCACCATTGACCTTCATACACGTAAGCAACTTATTCGTCAGGTTTGCATAACACGAGGTCATCTCCTTCCTGTTGACCAACAGTTGCTATAAAATCCGAAGTTCCTAGGCCATTTGACAGTCGACGAACTCTAAGCTTGTAGGTGTTTACAAGAACCAGTGATTCCCTTGGACTGTTTTAGCACATTCTTGTCGTGCTTGCAAACTTTGAACGTGATGTGACACTCTGCTTCAGAAATATACAAATCCAATGTTTATAACGTTGGACACCGCCCAATCCTACAAATCTTTGCAGCCAGAATGTGCCCTATGACTGTAGACTCTGCTCTGGTTACTTTCACAGTTTCTCCAATACCTTCCAAGCTCCTTTGTTTTGACAGGTAACAAAAAAATGCCAACAATTGTAGAGAAAAACTTGACGAAATAGGAAAAATAAATAAAGTTTTGGAATTAGCCTGTCAATTTACCTATAATAAAACAGCTTAAATATCGAACTCAACAGAAATGAGTTTTCAAATTGTTCCCCAGTGAATTGATTTAAGCCTTAAGAGACTTTTTTACGCCCACGTTTTTATTAAAAGTAAAATTTTAATCTATTTGAATTTGGAATCGACCTTTTTATAGAATAGAGCGACTTATTTGAATTTCACAACACAATAATTGACACTAGATTTACTGTTCACTTTAATTGAATCCAAACAGAAATAGCTTGGCCAAAACTCATAGAAAGTTAAGTCATTTTTAGCGTGTATACCCACATGCACATAGGTGGCACTGATAGCACTTATGCGGTCCCTATAAATTAATAAATTGGGTAATACGATTACTATAGTACAGCTTACATACATATAACATTATTTACGTGTGTTGTTTGACATAAACTTCTTCTAGGATGTACTTACAAATGTGCATCGCAATACAAATTGTCAGATCACTTACGTACGCATACAAAGGAAAAAGTAGTAGCTTGTCCTTATTGTGGAACTGTATTTGCTACTAAAACTAAATTCTATGATCATAGAAAACGACAACTACCGATTGAAGGTATTGCAAAAAGTTGACATCAATACTTGTGTACTAAGATTGTATAATTTTCAGCACAAAGTTATCAATGCTCCCAATGTTCGAGATTGTTTCCTACTGAACGTCTACTTAGGGATCACATGAGATCTCACATTAATCATTATAAGTGCACGATGTGCGACATGACTTGTCCTAAACCATCTGCGTTAGCGACGCATATTAGATATAGGCATTTGGAAGATAGGCCGTTAAATGTAATATATGCGACTATAGGTAAATTATTGTGATTGATAAACGAAGTTGTTACAATTGTTGTTTGCAGGTGTATTTCAAAACAGGGTTTGGAGTCTCACTTAATTTCGCATTGTAATGAAAATTAATTGCATGCGAGGAGTGTGATTTTCGGTGCCGATCTTTGTATGGTTTGGATAGTCATTATCAAACCGCTCACGGACAGGTTTGCATTGTTTATCTTTTATCAGTACCTCAACGTTTCATATTGCAGGGCATCCCTCAAACTTACGAATGCCATTGTTGTGAAAAACAATTCTCTAGGGGAAACTATCTCACCAAACATTTAATAGAAAGCTCATAACTATCATTGGCCCTCGGTCACTCCAGATTCCCGTAGTACGTACATAATCAAAATCATATCGAACCTTACTGAGCAAATTTCTTAGGTATAAAGAAGACACCTACGGCATATACAGATTGCAAACGGTGCGTTACGAAAGCATCGAAGTGACACAAGAAATGATGAGAACTAACAACCACACGCAACCAACCAACATGGAAGATAGCTCAAAAATACAAAATGGTTGCCGAAAATGGCGATCAAAATGTCGTTTGCCCAACCAGCAATAGTATCCTTATTACTATCAACGACGTCGACGAAAGAGGAAATATTTTGAATTCGGAAATCCTGCAATCGAAAGAGATGAAGATTATGGGTTCAAAAAATAATTCTAAATGTTTAATTCTACAAGTATTTACTTTTATCACAATTATCTTTACATTAATAAATACTTTCTATAGTACGTACAAAAATAATTAAAAAGTTGAGCTTAGTCTTACTATATACTATATATGTATATAAAAAGTATCAAATTTAGGACGAATTGATACATGTCACAAAAATCAAGGTGTTTTAAACATATCCATAAAAGCACATGATTTTTGTTTACTTTAAGAACAAAAATGAGCATTTTACTTTTTTATTTAACACAAAGTGGCAGTGTTTTTTTTAGTATGATTTTCAACAATGTATAAACTGTTTTTTTTTTACATTCTGCTATTGGTACCTTCCAGTTTACGTTGCTTCTAGCTCTTGGTAAAGATTGTCGACTTGAAACATCGTCGTCTTCATACGCCTTGTTAATTTGTCCCCCATTTTCAAACACCTCTTGTAAAGGTATACTAGCCGTACTATTTCTTTGATTGCGCATGATTATGTTGTTATTTCCGAATTCATTTTTGGCCCCCAATGTCTGCATGTTTGATTTGCGTCGTTCAGCCATTACCGAATTTACGCGCACTTCTAACGCCTTCATCGTCTCTTTTCGCATGGTTAATCTGCGACTCAAAATCGGGGTACCTATACGTAAGTGACGATTAATATTCGTATAAAGTTTAATATATTGATTGTTACCTTCTGCGTTTTAGCATTGAGTTTTGCAAACCGTTTCTTGAAAGCCACGTCCAACGTTCCAATTTGTCGGTGTGGTTTAGCAGCTCGTTCGAGATTATGTATGGTTTTACGTCGACCTATTCGATCAGGACCAGAACCTGAATCATTTTCATAATCAGCATCGTCTATTCCTTGAAGTTTCTGTAACTGTTTCACAATTTCGACCGCTTGTCGATCTAGTAGAGCATTTGGAGACAAATCTTCTTTCTAAATGTACGAAGCAAAAGTGAATACTCAACTAGTGCAGGCATTTAACGCTAACGTACCTTCTTGGTGCAACATAAATTCAATTCAGTTGCAGATAATATATGCGCTATAGTTCCAAAACGATGGAACAACATAGCAGTGAACTGAATGACGAGAATGAGGGCGAAGAAGAACACGAACACCAATCCAATTGGTTCTAATTGCAAATATTCTTCGTAACGTGCACTCTATAAATAAAATTAGTAAATTCCCGAAAAAATTTTCAACCAAAACTAAGATTGCACATTATTTTCATATTTACAAGTGCCAATTTTTTAAAAATTAATACATTGTACATTTGTGCAATCTTGGTTAACCAAAATTTAATTATAAATATTGGTTAAAACTGTACAAGCACAAAACAGACTGGAATATAAAGGTTGATTGGAATCTGCATTGTTCAATTATTATTGTTTCGAAAATAAAATTAGTCGACGTTATTTTAATACACATATAACATAAAGACATTAAAGATACGTTTTAGTGTTTGTGCTTAATATAAGTAAGTGAATTAAGTAGATTATTCAAACAGATCGTCAATTAATTTATTTTAAAACGGATCGGATAAAATATGGCGCAATATAGAGACGTAACTGCTGTAAATTAAAAATCTATCGGTCGGACATCAACCGATCTAGGGTCAACAAATGCTCACTTTCGGCCCCTGTAATGTTGGTATAATTTGAGCATTTTTTTTTTCAATTTCAGATTTAATATACAGTGAAATTAAATGTTTGAATATGACCATTCAAATCATGACAAATTTCGTATGTAATCTTGTTACAACCAAATTAAAATATCTTAAGATATTTATGGATTAAAATCAATTTATTTTTGTTGAATATCATCTGCAAATTTAAAATAACCAATAGAGGGTAGATAAAACATTAGACTGGTGACAACAGATATGAATATCCTGGTAAGTATTCCTGAAGGGGGAATGAAATCAAGTACCGCTATACTTCATTCAATCCCAAGGCGAACCTTAGGTAAATAAACACTTACATTGATTGGTTATACAGCGCTTAGGCGTTCCTCTTGCAGAAGCCTAATCAGGTGGGTAATAATAAAATATAAATTAAATGAAAACAGTTCCGAATTTGAGACTATTTTTTCTACAATTTCAATGCTCACGTTGAAAAAAATCTTATTTGGTATTTGGGCTTTCACGATACTTATTTCCAGTGAGACCACCCTGTTCCACGTGAACTTTGCATGGATTTGTGACCTATAGTAAGTCTTAAAGGTGAATGCACTATAGGTAGCCTGGTTTCAATTTGCCGACGTTTTGCCCAACCTATGCGGGCTTTATCAGGGCTTCTTGACTTAGAGAGTAAAATCACATCTAACTGCTTCCGGTTAATAACTTTAAATTATAGGGCTATGTTAGACAGAATTAAAAATTTTCTAACAACATTTTTTTATATGAAAATTTTTGTAATTTTTTAAATATTAAAAAACAAATGTTGGATTATAAAGGTTCGTATAATAACTAAGTAATTTTTTAGAATGTAACACATGGTTTTATTATTTTTATTTTTCTGAGTTGTATAAACCTGCACTTTCTGTTGTCACCCTGTGTAAAATGAGTGGTTAAATAGAAGTTTTTGTGGCCATTTCAAGATGATATTAAAATCCTTAACTTTCTAACGAAAGCAAAAAAAATTTTTAAATTAATTTTACATACTAATAGCCTTGCGAATTTTTATTTGATTATTATGGGCAATCTCTAGAAAAGTAATTGAGACTATTTTTGCTACACTCATTCAGTTTTTCAACACTCAAATTTTTGTTGTTAGGTATTCTTTAAACTCTTGCTTCTAGTAATTGGGATGCTGAGCATAAATATTTACTAAGTACGATAGAACTGTGGAATTGAAAAATTACTGAACTAAGGTCAACTCGGGAAAGTGCGTATTCGGGGAAAGTTTTTATCCTACGACGTTTCTAGTGCGATCATTAGTTTAGCGGTTTTGGACACAATGTAATCAACTTATGCGTATCTGTAAAAGCATTATAAATTTTGGTCTTATTCTGTGGAAGTGGTGTCTTACTTCTAACAGTTTTTTCTACTACAAAGTGAATTTTCAGCGTTCAACATATTTTTATTTTGAATCGAAGTTTTTATTTTTGTTTTGTTTTTCAATGTCAATATGATTTTATGGACGAAAAGAACAAATATACGCTCTCGTCCTTTTAAACTAGGATAAGGGACAAAAAAAAACGATAAAGGCCAAATTTATATCCGTGAAGAGATTTCAAAATCTACCATAGCAGATTACGTTAAAAACAAAACAGGTGTGAAATCTAAAACATTTGGTAAACCGACAGCTTTTTCTGAAGAAACTGAAAATCAATTAGGCCAACTTATAAAATTAATGGAAAAATACGAGTACGGTTTGTCGAAAAAAAAACCCGTTTCGCAGTTGGTGAGTGATTATATCACAGAAGAGAAGGTATCAAACACGTTCAAAAATAACTTTGCTGTGGAAGAGTATTGGTTGGATTTCAAAAAGAGACAACGGCTCAGCATTAAAAAACCGCAAAAAGTAGAAGTGGCTGAAAAAAGGCTCAAGACTTTTTTGTAATACTCAACTATTTTGACCAATGAACTTTAGATAAACTCACTATTGAAAATAGTAGGAGGCAAAGGAGTGCCCGCCACAAGGACTATTAGTGTCGCTGGAAGAAAAAACAACTGGCTTGCAGTGCAACGAGCGACAAATATCCTTCATTGTTTATTTTCAAAGGATAAACGTTTGGAACCAATGGATTCCTAATGAAGATGAAGGATTTCCGGTTCAATTATTTTGAATATTCTTTTGTAAAATCAGCGAAACCGTCTGTTGATAAACCCGTTCTTCTAGAAGTGGCTGTGAAAAACCATGTGACAATTCTCTTACTGCCTCCACATTCGACTCATTTGCTCCAGCCGCTTGATTTGACAGTTTTCAAGTCCATTAAATTATCGTGGGATGAGCAACTTTGCAAAGGTTGAGACTACAAGGTTGCCAGAAGATTTCCAAATGTTTAATAACAATTAAAATATGATAATTATGGAACAAATTGGATATTGACATTGTTAAAAATGGATTCAGCAAAACTAGCTAAGCATCTCTCTATTTAAGAAGGACATTATTCTTGAAGAAATCTTTGATCAACTCTCTCTCTCTCTCTAGAAAGATGAAAAGCGAAATTGATCCAGTTGTAGTATCTGAAATCGAGCTGCAGTGCCCTACTGCAGTTCCTGAAGATAATGAAAATGCTCAGTTTACAGCAGCCGACGAAAACGGTAACGTGACGACATCGATAAGTAAACACGACCAGAACTCTATGAATATTTTATTATTATTAAATTGTTATTTGAAAAGTAGAAAAGGGCTGCAAAGGAAAAGTGTCATCCTCCTCCGATGAGGTAGAAGTAGAACTTACTATGTGCAATGTGGATGAATCAGATGAAGGTTATCTACCAATTAAGCTCGAGACCTAACTGGAAATAATTTATTTCCATTTTTCAAACCAAACTTTAGAGGTTGTAGAAGGTGATATTGATTCGTTTGCTCAAGCTCCTACTGAAATTCAAGTTTTGCCAACGAAACCAGGTGATTTCTGTTTTGTCAAAATTTACTTAATTTAATTTTTTTCCATTAGCTTGGAGTTTTCAATCACCCAAGCTGCCAGCTTATCATTTCTTGTTGTTGTAAACATATGATTGTGCTCAATAGCTACTTTTAGGTAATATTAAGGGTATGCACTTCTCCGAGTTGACCTTTGAAATATTTTTCAAACTAGTTGCATGCTTATTAAATTTACCTACGTCTAATACTTGTTAATTGCATTTACTTTTGATTATCGTATTGCAACTTTTAAGCGATTACTGCTAAATGTGTAGAGTTTAATCAAAATCGCAAGACACCAGCGCAAAAATGCATTTTAAACCAGCTAAAGATACAATAATTATTGGATAACTACACATTAACCCGAAAATGGTGTTAGAATTCATTACTTCAGTTTTTTGTTCAGATTTACACTCTGACGTCACATTTCTCGTCTAGCGTGGTGTCATCCGCTTTTGACTCGACTATACTTACACATTTATCACGTACTACAGGATATGAGAAGTGAAATGATGAATCTCGAATCTATTTTTGATCGACTGAATATCTTAATGAACAATGCATGAAATGGAATCTTCAGTTACATCAGTTTGAGCGATGACAATTAAAAAAAAATCACTCAAATATGATGTAACAGAGATGGGATGATGATGATGAGACGGATGAACTACGGATTGGATCAAGTTTTGTGTTGATTATTCTTGTCTTTATCACCTTCTGGCACCGATTTGTTACGTCCCATTAGTAAATTTATTTATAATCGTGTAATAAAAACAATATTGTATCAAATGTCACCATCAGTGATTAGTGTTTTAGTAACAATTTCAGCGGCAGTTGTTATTTAAGTATTTGATACAATACTTTGACTTTGTCGTTCAATGTTGAGATTTTTCATTTATTACAAATTGGAATAAGCAACCCATTCAAACGAATATATTATTTACATGTACAATTTCCCAAAACCATAACGAGTGAATAACTTTAAATTAGTGAGCAATCAAAAGTGTATAGTATAGTCACTGTTGTAAGTCACAAACAGTAGGTAAATAGTGTGAACTGCATCAGTGCTGATTTAAGAAAATCCCAGGCCAAAGAGATACATTAGTATCCCATTCCAGAGTAGAACTTTGTACATTAGATCTGTAAATACCTCAGCAGTTTCTTCAATGTATGTAATATTGGTTCGTACTCCTAGAGGCCATTTAACATGAATTTGATCCTTATTAAGTTGTAACAAAACACGACTAATACAAAAGCGCGTTAAACATGAAGAATGCAAATACCGATTTATTACGAAGCTCTATAAGCTCCTTTGCTATTCTGGCCTGTAAGAAAATATAACTATTTAGATAATGCCTGATGGGGGCACATGACCTTTTGTTATCTGATCTAATCGAGAATTTACACACAATAATTTTGTTTTCAGATACAATAAATCATGCAAACCCCTAAAAATTTACCTCTTGGGAAACTTCGTCATAAGTAATGTTGGTTCTAACGCCAAAGGGCCACTTAATATGGAGATAGTCTTTCTTCAAGGTGAGCAAAAATACAATGAGAACAAAAAGCGCATTCATCATAAAAAATGCAAATACAGAACGATCGCGCAGTTCCTTCAAATCTGATGCTATTCTTGCCTAAAAGTCAGCACATAATTGTAAGACGCGCAATTATTGACGTAATTAAATAATATCAGAAACAAAAGTTACCTTTTCTTCTTTATTTTCATCGATGGGGAATAGGTACTTATCCAACAAATCTTTCCAGAACATTACTTCCGTTGAACTCAAGTACTCGACTTCTCCTTTGCGCAACTCCGGATCTTCTATCCAATATGGATTAACCAGTTCATCGCGATCGTTCCTAGGTGCGGTAGAAACAGTTTCAGAATCACTATCATGCGTTGAATCTTCATTTGCGTCTTCGGCTACCGCTCCGAGATGATGGTCTCCTCTAGACGAAGCTGACATACTGCGTCTTCGATGGGCTTGTCCGTGGTTATGCGGGTCAACAATTCTAGTGCATTTATTAACTCACAACATTAAACAAAAGCGCAATACTTACTTTTCAATTGACTCTAATCTCTTATTAACTTTTTCTAATGTATCGGAAATTTGAATAAGCTGAGCTTTTTCATTTTGGTCTGATTGATGAGTGCATAGCATAATTTCATAAGACCGGCCAAGGAAATCTCGATACTGCCAGCGTCGTCTTCGCTCGTACCACCACCTTGTAAGAACCCGAGCAATGTCTTTTGTTTAGCCTTTTTCTTAGCTTCTTCTGCAGCCTTTCTTTCTTCCTCCAACTCCTTTTTGGTTTTCTTGGTTGCCACTTCTCGCGTTCCCCACGATACTACATTTAAATTGATTATGGAATAAAGAATCAATAACAGATACATAGATGGGATTGACAATAAGTAAATTATTCCGTGGACGATGCACCAAAATTCTTGCGGATGTAGACAAGCTGCTATAAAGAACGACGCCGTCATGGCTATTAAGAAAATAGCGGATGGAGAACCGATGCCGTCTTCGCGTAACTGCAATGCTGTACCAACAATAACAGCCATCATAATTAGAGCGTACGCTGTAGAAAATATTTGCGCCACCAGCAACTGAAACACAATTATTACTACCTACTTATTTTACGGAAAATTGTTGAATACTCACTTGAATGTTAGATTTGCAGGTAAAGCATACTAACATAAAGAACAGAATCGGTACAATGTTATAGTAAAAACTGGTCCAGTTATCAATTTGAAAAGCTGCTACGAAAGCACCCACCAACATAAGAAATATCGTACCGGGTCCCAAAATAGTACCACCCATAAGTAAAATCTGTGGAATTTTTGGATGAGACAATTGTATTACTTTGAAATGATGACTTACCTGATAGGCTATGTACGGCATCGATATATTATCGTTCACTTTAATAGTTTTTTTAGCGTCTTGAAGCAAGTCCATAATATTAGCGATCGTGGACGGTACCCATCTACGACGTTGATTGTAAAATTCGTTAAATCCTTCAGGTGCGTGCGTGTATGCATCTGAGGCAGCTGAGTATTCTACTCGATATCCTCTTTGCAGTAACAACGTACATAACCAACGATCTTCTCCTTGATCGTACTGCACATAATGGCGAGCTTCGCCGGAGCTAAATCAAAACCTTAAATACAATTCCGTCGGTATAAATATATTTTTCTTACCAAGTTGTATATTTGCGCATAACGTTATCATCCATAAGAGCTTTTCCTCTGAAAAGTGAGAAACACCCGGGACTACAAAGTACACAGCCAATCATATGCTCAGTAGCTTTTTGAAGCCAATGCCCAATGGCGTATTCGAATTCTTGGTACCAAACCATAGGGCCTGAACCAAGTGGGTGAATACGACCACACGCTGCGCCTAAGTTTTTATTCTTTTTCATCAAATCTACTAATAAATGTACAGCGTGCGGTTGAAAATCGATATCTCCATCTAAGGTTAACAAAAACGTATTTTCAGCAATTACAGCTTTTCTATCGACTGCAATCGGCAGTTCCATCAATCTGTGCCCTAACAAATAGTACATGTACATGACTTGCGACCAACGTTTCCTATGTCTGATCTTCATTTTATCTTTTAAATGCGCTATCATTTTGGTTTTTCCCGGCAAGGTCCAAATTAATCGTCCACCATAAGGGGTTGGTAATTTTTTGGGCGGTCTGACGCGCATATGCGTTTGATGTATATCGGAAGCAGCTTCATCAATCGTACCTACCAAAAGCTTCACGAACCTGTTGACTTGCGTATCGTTGTCGTCGTGATCAGAAATTTCAAAAGCATCATCGAAGAAAATATGCGCTGAAAATATTGATTGTGTTTACAAAATACCTCAAAGCGAAACTTACTTTCGAACTCGTAATAATCCGGATCGACGATTCTCAAGTATTTTTGATGACGCGTCGCGCTGATTGATCTTCGTCTAATCTTAAAATTGACTTTAAAAACTCCATCATTTCTTCTTTGTTTTCGTGCCACATAGTGGCGCACGCATATATTCTAGTGATGTGGTCTGAATTTCTAATTGATTTCGGCGTAGAACCGTCGGTGTGATTCGAAATTGTTTCGTAGTATTCGTCACCTTTTTCTTTTTGAATTTCATCCAACTCTTCAGTCTTCACATTCGGTTGATCATCTCTTTGTCTGTTTAACGCCATGCTCTGATCTATCAGTAAACCATCGTACATCGGTAAAACAAATAATTTTTCAGTTCTTGCCAAACGCTCGCATTTCGGTGTCCAAATGTGTAACGTAATCCACGTTTGGGAAAGCAACCACAACAGCCAAATCCAAGCGTGTTGCTGAGCGATAAAATCGTTGAGAAAATATGCGGGTGGTGTTTGAAAGAACAAATATGCTGGAATGTTGTCGGTGAAAAAGCACGGGTCGCCTTCTCTTAAACCGCAAGCAGCGATCAAAAGTGATATGCTAACAGGTATAGTTAGATTAATTGGGAAAGCGTATGAAAATCCTTGAATCATAATTTTACACGCGAATTTTCCAAAGATGTAGCAGAAGTACGAAGCGAATATATTTATTAGTAGTACGTATACAGCAGTCGAACTATTCGATGTAATTCTGACATCATCTCCAGTCGGGATTATATCGGCGACGTCAGCTAACGACGTACTGCCTGCTATTGGTTTAATCTACAAAAATATATTTAGTTTATTCTAATTTAATAGTTGTGTAAAGAACGCACCTCTTGGATTGTTATGGGATGGGCACCGAAACCGCTGGCAAAATCGGTGAAAAAGAATCCAACTTCTCCCTCTTGAATCAGCGTGATGATTATGATGGATAGGAAGAAGCATAAACATTTCCATATTGATATGAACATGTGGGTAAAATATCTCGTGGATGGAAATTGTTGCTTGATTTTTCCTAGTTTTTTAATGAATGGAAGTGGCGAGTTGACGCAAATGTAATTTTCCCACCAACCCAACGATATGAGGAAAATTGTTAAAGGTATTAACCATAAGTTTGCCTTCTTTTCAACAATCGACCAGATGACAAATCCCGTTGCCTGTGCGGCTATGGCTATGAGATCAATGATAACTTTCAAAAATCGCTTCGATTCTTTATTGTTTCTCGAAAGAAGTCCTGAAAAAGTTTGGTGTTCAAATATTTTTAGGTGAAATTGTTGATAAGAACCTTACCTAATACGCCTGGGACAAAACACACACAATTCGTAAGCATAGCTCCTTTAATCACATCTAAATCTGGTAATACAACGAATACCAGCAGCGCAATACCAATCGTGTGAGCAGTCTCAGCAAGAAATACTATTAAAAAGTGAGCGAACGGCGGTTTTTTCCACGATTTGAAAAAACACATCCTAACTGATCGAAATAATGCACCAACTTCTGGCACGCAGAATGCAAACAATAAACACCACATCCATGACACGCGTTCATCGCGTGGTAGTTTGACTATAAATTGTTTATCTCTACCTGTAAAAAATACGATTAGCGCATCGTTATTTGATCATAAGAAAAGATTTTTTGTATAGTTTGATACACGTTTAAAAAAGGGCTTGTGTCGATTGGTGCAAGGAATTATGGAAAGAGTCCGATACAGGTGACGATTTGTGGATTTATTCATATCCAAGAAAATAGCAATCGATTCTATGGATCTTCCAACATGAGCCAAATCTAACCATAGTTGCAAGAAGTACATCGAAGCAAATGGTTGCGTTGAAACAACGTAGGATGGTCAGTTCTGAATGGTACACGACCATTTGTTTACCTTACTTTGAAAATCGGTTTAAACCCATGAAAAGTGTATTGATCTTTATGGAGAACAAAGCCTTAATAAAGCTCTCATAGGTTTGGGCAAAACGTCGGCAAATTGAAACCAGAGTCGTGGTTTTTTGTTTTCATCCCTCCACCTGAATGAGTCCTTACGAAGATATTTATCTCTAAGTTCAATTTTGGAGGATTTAATAAATTTAACTCAACCTTTAATGATGACAACCATCAACACCGTGGCACAGGAATATACTCAACTGAAGCATTGTTAAACCTCGCGTAGGTTCGTGCAAAACCTGGGTAGTGGTTTTTGATTTTATCCCTCCACCTGAAGGAATCCTTACGAGGATATTCATTGCTAAGTCGAAAATATAAATAACGACTTTTATGAGTTTAGCAGACTCGGTTATGACTTCTCAGGACTACAAAGTATTAAGTAGAAGGAGCTTTCACAGTTTTCTAAATAATTTCTGTTTTTAAACTTCAAACACGCGTTTCATCTTTGGTTTTTCTAAATTTTGACGGAACTTTAAACAAAAATAGAAATTAATCTACGGGTCATAAGGAAAAAAATTTTTTCGTTGAAGCAAGTAGGACTGTCAGTACTTGACCATTTCTTTACCTTGCTTCTAAAATAGGTTCAATGGTAATAAATATTGCTTAGTCGAAAATATAAATAACGACCTTTATGAGTATATTAGACTCGGCTATGTCCTTACGAGGATATTCACCTTTAACTAGAATTTTGGAAGGTTTAATAAATTTAAATCAATTGCAACTTTACCACCTACAATTACGCCAACCAACAACACACCGTGGCACAAGAGTATACTCCGACGAAGCCTTGATAAAGCTCGCATTGATTCGGGCGAAACGACGGTAAATTGAGACCAGGGTAGTGGTTTTTAATTTTATCCCTTCACCTGAAGGAGTCCTTAGAGGATATTCATCTTTAACTTCAATTTTGGAGGATCTAATAAATTTACATCAATTGCAACTTCATCACCTACAATGGCGACAACCAACAACACACCTTGGCACAAGAGTATACTCGAACGAAAATTTGATAAAGCTCGCATAGGTTCGGCCGAAATATCGAAAAATTGAAACTAGGGTAGTGGTTTTTTATTTTATCTATTCACCTGAAGGAATCCTTACTAGGATATTCACGTTTAATGTCAATCATAATAAATCAATAATAAATATCGCTGAACCGAAAATCCCTTATATGCTTAGTTGTCTTGGTTATGACTTCTCAGGACTACAAAGTATTAACTAGAGAGGGTTTTACAGTTTTTCTAAACTAAAATAAAAATACTGGTTATAGGAAGGAAAGCCGTAAAGCTTATGCAAACAACAATGCATGTGACATAAGGAGGGTTGCCGATATATTGCATCAAAACTATGGATAGCGAAGAAAATGTAAATTAATACGAATACAAAATATTTGGTTCTGCAACTGTTTGAGAAGCTGAGTGTATTTGACAAACAATTTTGAATTCATAAAAGCAAGATTAATGACCAAAAATTAGTACTTATCTAAAATCGGTTTTAAGAATTATATGAAAATCAAAAGCCATTTATCAAACAGCACAAGTTTTATAGTTCATGGAACCAACGTTCAATCTCAATAAATCCCAATTTTTTTATTGTTGGACATTAGAAAAGGTTAATAAAAATAATTGAAATTAATTGTTCGTCTCTACTCCAGGTTCTACATAAGTATCTATAATAATAAAATTAAAAAGGAGCTTTTAGCAATATAATTTGTTATTTATTTACTTCCAACTTATAATCAACACATTAATTAATAAATAATTGTGTGTGAAAGGCTACTTTTAATAAATCGTGCAAAAAATAAAATCGTGAATAATGCCTGACAACCAAGCATTCCTTACGATAAAAACACTCGCCTGCAGCTCATGTTCAAATCTTTGCAACTCGAACATAAGACCTTTACTTCACACAGTTGTATCATAATAAACTATTAAAATTAGTGTATTTTTTTATCTTCTTAAACAAAGCACAATCGAAATTATTATGAATTGAAATGGGAAAATCAAATTTGGAAACTGATTTCGTAAGGTCCTGCGGTCAGCAGCCAAATGTATGAAACTTGAAATGGAACCATATCTTTAGGTAAATAGAAAATTTCTGAATTTTATGAGGAATATTTTATTATGTTTAAATTTAAAAAATAGCGGAAAGAGAAAATTGCATGGAAAACACCTACAGTGATTCTAATTATGAGAAAACAGAGAGAGAGAGATGGCTTGAATTCAGAATGCAAGAAAATGAGAATATGAAAAAAGAGACGGGGATCGAAGACCTCGGAAAAATGCTTGGAGGGCACAGGATAAAAAGAATTAAAAAAGTCGGACCCACCTTATTAAGCAAAACAAAAACATGAAGTTAGACATAGTGGATGTACGAAACTGGAATGTGGTCTACAAATCTGATTCCTGAATTCTGATAACTAGATATATTTATGTCGATGTAAATATTACTGATTTATCTCGGCTGATTTAATTTTAGCGGGTCATATTAATGTTGATTACGGTGTGGTGTTTCAATAATGGGGTGATGACTGAAATTTCGCAATTTATTTTCTCGTTTTTACGCGTAAATTATGGTTCGTGAAACACCAAACCAAAACAATGCATAATCAGAACCAAACAAATTCCGTGAACCCATCAACTCGTGTTACAAAACGAATACGAAATAGGAGGTGATTATACGCTTTGAAAATAGGTTTAAACTGAGAAGAGGACGGTGAGCGACCTTACTAAATTCCAAAAATAATTAAGAGGTGCGCACAGGTATAAGAACATCAAACTCAAGACGATACTATTATTGTGTCATTTCTAACTGTTTCTCAATCTTACCTAATTCTTTATTACAATAAGGGTTAATTCTATCTTCCTTTAATTGGGAAGTCATAAACAAGAGAGTTCCTTTCGATATCACTCCAGAAGCTAATACTATTGCGAACGTTACTAAATAAGCAACCACTTTGAGTATTTTTACGGTAATATCTAAGCATCTCTGGTTCGCCATGGAACCCGAATCCACTTTCGTTGGTGGATCTCGAAACACGTCCCATCCTTTTATTTCGTGTACCGTTCGGGTGCTGAAACAAAAAAATTAGTTAGTACTTAAGAGTAAGTATAAATAGTTGCAACATAAATTTATTACAAGTTTTAATTGCTGTGTATGGTATTAAATTCAAGGAGAAGATTAAAAGATATTATGCTGCCAAATATAACTTTCACTTTTTAATGTTTTATTGTTGGGATGCAGATTTTCTTATGCACTTTTGATAATAAATGGTCCTGATGTGCATATGGTGGATGTTTATTCGGCTATTGCTCTATCAAGGGCGTTGTATAGCGAAATCCAAGGTCATTTGAGTCCAGATACAACTAAAAGGTTATTGGACCTGATCCGGATTTGTAACTGCACCCACCTTCTGAACAAAGACCAAATTGTTAATAAATGTATTTATATAGACGTTTAGTATGCAGGGTTTATAACGGGGTTTTATGTAAGTGGTAAACTACATGAAAATTAAGGATGGTCAAGTTATGCTTAAAAAAACAGGATACCGATATTCTTTAATTTGGAGGACATTGGAAGTTAGGAAATACACCGCACGATTTTAATGAATCACGTTCTTTTTATTTTACTCTCATATTAATTAAGGAAGTTCCAAAACTTTAGGACTTACTTGTAGCTACTATAAATTGGGCGTAATTTTACATTATTGCGTTGGTTCCTTTGAGAAACTTGCAATAGGGAAGAAAATTAATTGAAAATAAAATTAATTCATTTAGCAACAGTTTATTTTAATTTGCAGCTTTAATGTTGCCTATTTAATTATAATCATGATAAGAATGATAAAAATTGTAAAATTTAAAAAAATTAAATTAAATTTCCATATCTAGTATCTTGTCCATATTATATCAGCATGATCCTTGAAACTACCAATATATTCTAATCGATATTTTATTATGACTGCCGGTAAGTTAATTGGCTTAAAAAAATTAAGGTTCAAAAGGTTACTTCGAATCGGCTTCGCACGAAACCGACACGAAACTATAAAGAAAGAATGACTTTCTCCTGCAATATTTAAGTACGTATCTTTTGTTCTTTTTTTTATCATGATATCTTCATCAGTACGTATTGTCAGGCAGTTTCACATAACCATGATTATGGTTAACCTTCACATATTAAAGAAAATGTGCTCATTACCATCGGGTATCGATATTTATGTATTATTTACTTAGGACTGGGTCGTGAAGCTCCTAGATACCTACTAGAAGAGGAGCTAAAACTAGAAAAGATAAAAATTCAAACATGAAAAAGGGGATTGAAACTGGAGGAAATGATTGATAGCAGGAAATGGAAACTATTGCTGTACGAATGTTGGAAAAGTACAGACTGTTTTGTATAAGATCCGACACAGACTAGAGGCATGTTGAGAACTCTAAAATAGAGCCACTTAGGAAAACCAAATTTTGGTACAAGTTTTAAGTGTCCCAACACTATTAATATGCCAGGAGAACTAAAGATAAACCTTGCAAAATATATATTAGTAGGTTTTTCTATTTTATGTTGTTGGGTAGGTTCACAGTAGTCTACACTAAATTTTGCAGTTTTCAAAGCTCTGTTCTAACTTTAGGAGTATCTACAAAGTGCAATTAAAAAATCCATTTTTGGGCCTAGCTCCTAAACTGTGCATCCTAGCACTATAAACACTACATTAGCTTTGTGAAAATTTTGACCAATTATCGATTTAAAAAGTACATATCTATTAGCGGGCAATAATTATCAAATTTGTAAGTGGACTTCTTCGGCAGTTATTTATAAATAGATAAAAATGGGCTTTTTGAAACCGATAGAAGGTTGAGATTTGCAGCGCTAACAGTAATGATCTGATTTAGGTCAAATATGCACCGTTTTGTTTTTGTTATGTTTTTTTTATGCAAGCCCTCGTCCCTCTTGTTAAAAAAATTGGAAAAGTCGATTTTCACAATCTTCTCTTAAAGCGAATTTTTCACAAGCAAAATTGTTCTCTATAGACAGGGACAGATGGTAATCACTTGGTGCCAGGTCCGTACTATAAGGAGTATGTGTAAGAACCTCTCAATGAAGCTCCCAAAGTCACTATGAATGGCGTTATCGTGACGGAACACAATTCCTCTCCTATTGGCCAAAACTGGCCTTATTCAAAATGGTTTTTTGTGCAATCTTTCGATCTTGGGAAATCGAAGCAGTGCTTACATGACGGTCAGACTCGACAATGTCAATGATGTTATTAACATTTTTGACAAATGGCCCGAATCGAAATTATTGGAACGGAATCGATAAATTCAAAATCAACCTCATGGTCTACTATATCAGCTGTTTGTGAAGACTGCAAGAAATGCCAAAGTAGATCTTGCACGTTTGCCCCCAAGCGAAGAGTCAGTAAAATTTTGCGCACGCCGCATCTACCATCAAGTACAGACTTGGTTAGGGGAAGACTAAGGCTCCATTGAATGGGGTTGGGTATTAACCGACCAGGGACTGCTTTTCGTCATGAAAGTGCTGTTCTGCACATGCAAGAAAGGTTGTGCAAGGGGCTGTCTTTGAGTCAAAACAGGGATCAACAAATCATAGACGATTCTCGAGATGAGGACATATTTGATGGTCTTGTACTTCACCAACTAGTCCCATTGTCGCACATGGAGCTAGATGTACCAGGTTTTTTGAAAGAAGCTAAATCGTAAGTAACTTTTTAATAGTGAATCTAATAATGTTTCATACATAATGTGCACTGTAATATTACCATATTTGGTGTGTTTTGTTTCAGATTTTCTCCATGGATTTACGATGCAATTTGAAGCATATATAAGGAATAACACCTTATAATACAAACAATACTTTCATATAATGTAATAAAGCTTATTTTTTATTCTTTTTCATACAATCCACAAACTTCCAGGAGAAACCAGATACATTTCATCTACCGCTGAAACCGATTTCACCATTTAAGACACGTCATTGGCCGACACATAGCTCGAAAAATACAGTTTTTTGGTAAAAGTTTTGGAGTGCCATATCTACGTTACTGTTAGAGCTACTGATCTCAACTCAAGCCCAAATTGTCACAAATTTAATTTAAATATACTAATCGTGCTTATGGCGATGGGATGTATAGAGCTAGAAACCAAAAAAAGTTCTGAAAAATCTCAGTTTTTAGGCCCTCCTAATGTTAAGTTAGTTTTGAAAATTACAAAATTTACTACTAGGATCATACCTAACAACATTAAAAAAAATCTACTGTAAGATTTCAAAGTTTACCTTTTTTTTGTGACTAATTCTACTGGGCTATAACCGATGTTTAGTAAAGTTTAATTGAAGCAATTTAAATGGGTGAATAGGGTGGTGAAGCGTCCTTAAAATGTGAGATTTTTTTGACATGTTTCAAATTTAAAAAAATATTTATTTTATTTTATAGATTATTTCTTTTATTCATGTAATTTTTTAAGAAAACTCGAAGCAGCTGGTTAAGCGACGTTTCACACCTCGGCGTGGATATCTTTTTGAAGGCCAGTGACCAGATAACTCCCGTTTGGCATCTGAAGATAGAGGAAAACAAAACAAAACAAAAAATTTTAATCCTCCATCTTCAGAAACCAAACTCGCTTAATCTGGTCTTGAATAAGCACCCACGTGAGAGTGGGAAACGTTGCTTAACCAGCTTAATTTTCTTTCGAAACATTCACACCTTCCAGAGTTTTTAATACGTCCGTGGTTAAAATATTAATTATTTTCAAAATTTAAAACTTTACTTCTTAAGGACTCAACTTAGTATAAAGGTTAGTTAAATTAAATCGTCAGATTTTAGGGTTCTTAACACGCCCGTGATCTGTTTTGGTTCTTATGCGAAAAAACACTTTGTATAAAGAAGAGGATGCACAACAGAAGAAGTAAAAATGCTAAGATGGAAAAAGATATAGTAATAAAGATAACAAGATACAGGAAAGGTGATAGTCAGGTTTAGAACGAATGAAAAGAGAATGTGTGTTGAAAACATACAACATCTGTTAGAGGGGTGCAACGAAGTAAGAATGGAATAAAAAAAGTAGGAGGGGCACTACTAGGAGAAAATAAAAGAAGAAAGTGGTAGAAGAAAGAAAGAGAAAAGTGTTAAAGATCGAATAACTTATGAAAAATGAAAGAGGGTTAAAATTTATGTAGTTAATTTCTTTGATAAGTTAATCATCTCAAATTCTCATGTTAAATTTGTTAATTTAAAAGGAACAAAAGAATACACTTAATTTTATTTTCTCACCTTCCTCCATAAATGTCTTGTGTTAAAGGGACGCTTTCGTCGTCCGAAAAGTTGTCGTCGCTGTCGTTTCGAATTCCGGGTGCCGCCATCGTTCTACAAAAATTAATATTATTAATAGAAAATTTAAGCAATACTTAATTGTTAAGGAAATTTGACACAGATTGAGTGGAATTGTGCAATATGGCGGGATTAAAAAGTGAAATGTAAGAAATTTCGTTTTCGAACTAATTTGTTTTTATTATTAAAATAAAATTCATCTGTCGCTTCGCTTCAAAGTAATTACATGGGAATCTTGACTGGGATTGAAATGCCAGTCAGTTTCGTTGTAAATTATAAAAGGCATTTGTAATATGAATCATTTCAATTAACTGCAGTTCTTCGGTTTGTCCGTTACAGGAAGTGACAGGATAATTGTAAATGGTAAATTAAAATTTAGTTTAGAAATATATAAATACCACGGCTAAATTTAAGATTTTATTTGCACATAATAATTCACGAATATTTGCTTACGTTAGTTAATGATAATCAATCAAATTAATTTAACAAATTATTACTGGTAACTATTTTCAGGGTTTAAATACTAATTAAAGTTTAACAATATATTATACTCACAGAAACATTCAATCTTGTCTTTTTTTAATTTAAAACAATATGTCCAAAGTAATTTGCCACATTTTTTAGCATACGCCACTTTTTCTATGTGTATTTGTTTCCACTACAAAAAATCTATAGTTTTCGAAAATTAGTTTGATGATTTTCAACTCGGCTTTCAATTAGATTTTGCTGATTGTTTTTTAATTGCGTATGTGTTTATCTACCCATGTCTTAAATGAAAAATTGATTTTTAAAGATTTCTCATTAGGCAACTGTCTTATATTTTACAGTGACCATTTGTTAAATGTTATTTGTTCCATTTTTTTTCTTTTCATATTTTATATTTATTTATTGTAAATCATACATAAATAAATCTACTAAATAACTAAAAATATATTATTTTTATTTTATTTAATTATTATTAAAATTAATAGTGGTTATGTAACAAGGTACGAAAGTTCTTTATTAATCCTGAGGGATAAGTTTCATACATTGTTTTATGTACTTCCAGTTTATGCTAGATATAATTTAGTACTTTTATAAAAATTAAATTAAAAGAAAATTTTATAACAAATAAGTTTTGCGACATCTGTTGTCGAATCGTGAATTTATAGCAGGGATTTGAGATTGTTACTTTCTGCTATCACTTAGTTTGCTATAATAATCGAATAATTTAAATGCGTACACATCTGTCGACAAAGTTGCTTTAATGCAAATATATTTTAACTTAGCCGTTTTGATACAAACTATCAAAAATGATTAGAAATAACATTGTATTGTCAAACTATTTTAATTTCTTTGAGATTTAAAATAATACTTAAATCTTTGGAAAGAAGGACTTTTAAGTTGCTACTTCACTCTTTGGAGTACATAAACTTATACAGTATGTCTGCAAGTTGCTTTGGTATTGCCTGAAAGTTTGGAGTATAAATCCATTAATTTACAGACGAGGAAAATTATGACGTCCATGAAACAAACATTTTATAGTCAATCGCTAGTGCTTTTTAGCACTTCATTAAAGATTTTACCCCTTAAGCGTTTGCAGAAAGAATCAAATTCTAAAGGGTGTGCCAACTTCACACTTGGTTAGAACCGTTAACAAAAATTTTATAGTCGATCGTTAGTGCTTCGTTAGCGGGTGTTAGTGCTTTATAAAAGAAATTATCCCCCTCAAACTTTTACAGAAAAGACAACATTTTAAAGGGCGGTCAAGCATTAAGCTTTATCAGAAGCACTATTGAAAATTTCATAATCGAAAATTAGTGTTGAAAAAAATTATCCTTTCCATCCTCTAGATTCTAAAGGAAGTGCCAACTTCTCATAAGAAGCATTAGACACTGGAGGAAAAGATTGCAATCAGGAACGGGAAGGAATTACTGGACAAATTTTGGAAAGAGATAAATGGGCAAAGAATAAAATATGGGGAAGAAGGTAGAAAAGCTGATTATCAAAGTAAAGGGTGAACAGGAGGGGAAATAAAAACTTAAATGTGCAGAAACAAAGATAAAAAAGAGATAGCAATAAGAGACAAATGCTAGAAAGAAGAGCAAATGTTAGACGAGGGAAGTATAACGACAGTACTCAGAATTAAAAGTGGATAGAATTCCAAAGTATTTAACAGAGGGGAAAACCCAGGTTTAACTTAGGAATTGAGGAAATTCAGGAATTCGATGAAGAGATAATGTGCAGATTATGTGGGTAAACTGAGAAAACATAGAACGTCTGATAAAGGGGTGCAGCAAAGTAAGAATCGAAGAAACAAGGAGGTGCACACTACTGGGGGAGAATTGTGAAGGGCCAGAATGGAGGAGAAAAGTTGAAGAACGCAGGAGATGCTAGAAGAAAGAACAATGTTAAAGATAGAATAACTTATAAAAAAATGAAAAAAGTGAGTTTTAATCTTTAGTAAGTTTAAGAGGTTTGCAGTATGAAGGTGTAATATGATGTTTAAGAGATTGGAATAACTTGCAGTGCGGTAAATGTTTCACAAGAATAAGGAAAGTCTCTCATTCATTTTCGGATTGGTCTGGCGGATTGATTGGTTCTGATTTGTCCATCGACCGATCCGCTAATGAATGGTAACGAGAGACAAGTCGCTAATCAGTCAGGGACTTGTTGTGACTTCGCTAGTTTATCAACCAAATCCAGACCTCTCGACTTTTGCTTGAAAACAACAATTGAAATTACAAAATAAAAATGTTCTTTGAAGGAAACAAATTGTGTTGGGAAGAATTTATTCTTCTATATCAACAAAATTCTTGCCTATGGATATAAAAATAAATAATATTGCATAAGCTACTAGAATATTTTCCCAAGTAACTGAGGAGAAATTATAGAAGAAAACTTTAGTCCTCATAACTTTTCCCTGTTTCCAAAAACCTCCAACAAACGTTCTTCGGCACTTACTACTTCCCTGAATAACATAATAGTATTTACCAACAACCAGAGCAGCAGGTTCGTGTCATGACTATCGAATGTGTTGATAAACGTAGATGAGTCGCATATAGGGTCTTAGTTGGGAGTCGGATCTGGTATCGTATAGTGAATGGTACGCTTTAGAGATCAGAACGAACAATAGACAAGAACTTTTGTTCTAAAGTTGAGTGGAACTCTAGGCTTTACCTTAGGACACGTGTATTATCGTTTTATGGATAGATTTTTGCAACCAATCTCTGTTTTCACAACGTGAAAATACAAGTTTTAGTCAGGTATTAATTAAATCGTTATCCTTTTAAAAACCCCGAATCCTTGACGGATCAGAAGTGTATGGGAAACAAAAAAGCAGAAAACCTGCAAAAATCCAATGCTAGATCAAGAAAGAGTTTGACCTAACTCTAGAATAATCGTGCCAGAGACTGAAGACGTGTCTCATTTATTTCTCCAAAAGTTGGATTAACTATCGCCTATCTGACGAGGTGATGTGGATAAGAAATCTATAATTTATGACTACCTATGTTGAAAAGGATTTTGGAGTAAGTTCAACGCCAGGGTCACAGTATAACAAGCCTCTTCTAGCAAATCTATTGTAATTAATAGAAAAAATGTAAATTATGTGGTCCAAAAAATTCTTAAAATGTTTTTTAATGATCTCGTTATACAGGGTGTTTTAGAACTATGGGATCAAACTTCTATGGGTTATTCTTTGCAAACATTTGAGTATAGGGACCCATGTCCGGAAAAGTGTCACTACGGCACTACGGCCCTAAGACGCGTTAAAATTAAAAAAGACGATGAAACGTTTCTACTGGAGTTTCGTAGACCAAATACTTTACATGTCCCCACAGGAAAAACTCTAGCGGTGTTAAATCGGGTGACTAGGAGGCTAAGAAACTGCTCCCCCTCTGGCAATCCAACGGTGTCCAAACCGCTAAGCCAAATCCTCACGTACTTGTACAGCAAAGTGAGCCGGCGTTCCATCATGCTGAAACCACATTTGCTGTCAAATGTTTATTGGAACATTTTCTAGAAGTTCTGGAAGAACTTCCTCCAAGAAACGCCGGTAAATTAGTCCTATTAACCGTTCATCGTCTTTCTAAACTTTAACGCGTCTTAGGGCCGTAGTGCTGTAGTGACACTTTTCCGGACATAGATCTCTCTACTCAAATGTTTTCTACTGTTGCACTGAATAACCTCTAGAAGTTTGGTCCCATAGTTCTGAAACACCCTGTATATCTATTGTTAGTTACCCCATGCAAACAGTATTTAACTTTTCTAAGTTACTATTTTCATTTAGGAATCTTAAACATAAGTGAAGTAATTTTAAGATGCACTTTTCCTTGTTTTTTATTTTTCAAATCACTGACCCCTCTAAGAACATCACCTTCGGCTATATAATTTACTTTCTATGTGTCATCGCATAAAACAGAAGATTGTAGTTAGATAAAAATTCGAAGATGACTCAAGAGCAATAATTGATTCATCCTGCAATTTGATGGGGATGGTGACTGGTTAGTCTGTAGAATGAATGCTTTTCAAATACTTAAGTGTTTGGAAAACGAAAATGTTTTTTGTCAATTTGAAATAAATGTCTGTTTATATTGATTTTAATTCTTAAGAAAACAAATACTCAACTAACAAGTACCCATCGTTTGTGAGAGGCTCATCCTTGAAAATTCAAATAATCAACACATTTTTATAGTTTAAATGTCAACGATTCAAATATATTTTCAGGGACGACATCTTATACAATATATTTTGGCATGGCAAATTATATCAGCACATGAAGTATCTACGTGTGAAAACAATAAATAATTATTAACAAGGTGCGGCACATTGAATTTAAAATTATCTTCAAATAAGTCTCAAAAACTACTTGGTTTCTGAAAAAAGTATTTGCAGTTTGAATTACTCTCAATATTTGAAAATGGTATCAACATTTACCTTAAACGGAACTTGAAGAAATGTCAAGGCTGTTAATAAGTGAAAGGTCGATTACTGCTTCGAATTACTTTTACAAATACCGATAACGTATAATGGTAAAAAGTCAACTAAGAATAACTTTCAAGGTTGACACCTAAAAGCGTAGGTGTTTGATTTTTAACAGTTAGCTCGTATATTCGATTTTCAGCAGAACACGTCATCAGTTATCTACTTGAGTTATTTTCAGGAGTGGTTTCTAAACTTGTCGTACTTGAGAAGAAAACTGTAACTGGTATTATATACGATAACTGTAACAATAGAAGAAACTATCAAGGTTCTAATAAAAATTGGGTGCAAATGGAAAGGGTGCCAAAATAAAAAAAAATGGGTGTAAGCATGTAACAGAACACGACGTTGAATTACTTCATTCGGGCGACCTTTACTGTGTGACAAAATTAAATACATTAGCATATCTAATAATCTTTTGTACAAAATTTTAAGTAATATGAGCTAATTTGTTCCGCTATAAAAAAAAACAGTTAAGTAGGATTTCCATGACAATTTTTAAATTCCGTTTTCAAGGATATCAACCCAAGATATGAATATCTCGGGAAGGTGTGGAATTAAAAGCCGTTTTAGCACAGAAAACATTCTTTTTACGTTACTCTTAAACTAACTTATATTAAACAATTAATTTTTGCAAAATAACTTAATGTTTTTCTTCAAAAATCTAAACTAACTCGAAGCTTGGTTGCGGTTTTGTGTTACTTTTAACAAAATGTCAAAGATATTCAATTTTATGTCCTCTGAGTTCAAATAGTTGACAAATTAATAATGATATGGTGTCATCCAAGCTGAAATATGGAACATTATTCTTTTATTTTTTTGGTGTAAAATTAATCTATTTTTCTTACGCTTTTAGAGGATTTTTAGTCATGACTATTATCAGGGAATGTGGGAAATTGCGGTGTAATTTTCCAGAATTAGGTGCTAATTAGTTTATATTTTTAATGAATTCCTAATAATAGTCTTTTTCAAAGTTTAAGCAGTTTAAGCAACCAATTTTCATGTCGAAAATTTTCATCAGAGCGTTTCTTTTTGTTCATAAATTCTTCTATTATTATCGCTCACTAAGCGTTGGTATCAAAACGATCTCGAATCGCTTGCTGTAAATTCGCAAGAGATTGTTCAATAGCAAACAAACACCGAGAATCACTCGACAGCTGTTTCGTCCTTTTGGGACTCTACAGAAGTGAAGGAACTCGATAGTAAGTTCACTATTGTACAGTAAATATAAACTTTTACTCTGCAAAAATGTATTCATGTACAATGTAAAACTGGCTTAACTGTTTACTTTTTTCAGTTCAATATACGGGGTCGCTAATAAGTCTAGAGACGGTCGATTATTGGGTAAAATATGAAAGGTATTGAAGAAAAGTTCATGTAAAAGTTTAAGTATCTTTCAGTCTCCACTAGGTAATATTGTTTTTAATTATACAAGGCGTCGCACACCAAAGTTGCAGTTTTTTACAGAACACACTATATATTATTCGACATCTCAATTATTCTCTCAATTCCAAGCAAATTCCGGGTTATTAAGTTTTGAAGTTATAGTGCCATCTTCAAGTTAAGTGTTTAATTAACGAAATTCTGTAGGTAATTGGTCGTGGTATGTTAGAAACAGAAACGCAGTGTTGTTTTATATCGTCTTGTTTTCACAGATTTGTTAATGTCCAATATAGATCCAAAACCGGAAGGCTAATAACCGTTACAAATAAAAAAAATTCTTTATAGGTATTATTACATATGGTGGTCCATCCGAAAAATTTGGCACAACAATTACTTTAAATGGCAAATATTCTGTTATTATGGAATATGTACCCAAAAAATTATAACTTTGACATAAATTGACATCCAATGACCGCAAAAAGTAAATATTTGGTGTGGTTCTATCGTTGGACATACCGATATTTGGTATTTCAACCATTGGTTAGACGTTAGTCGATTATTTCCGATTCAAATCTACCAGTAGAACAAACAGGCTGGGGCGCCACTTCATTCTGAAGTACGAGAATATGGAGGAATCTTATAATTGAAAGAAGAATTGAAATATCGAAGTATATATCAGGTGTTCCATTAAAAAATGCATCTATAGTGTGATATGTCTTTATGACCATCCCTGCAAATTAATATTATTATTACTCAGACACTTTTGTGTAAACGTTTTTCGATACCTTGACCACATCGTCTAATTTGATCACAATGTAAAATTTCTAATTTTGATCACATATGACCACAACGTCAAATTTTGATTTTGGCCATAACGTCAAACTTGACCACAACTTGAAACGATGCTCATTTTATAAATAAGCAAGACGATTGCATTGACGATAACGTTAAATTCCGAATGTGACTGAAAGACCTTTAATCACAAGTGCCACTATGAAGGAAGATAGTTTTCTGAAAACCGTGACTCGAACCATTATAGATTTGAATTAGAGATAGTAAAATCCAGATTGTGTTCTGATCGTTGGCAAAAATGGTACGTTTTAAAAATTGGAATAAAGTATTGATTTCTTGTATTCATAGTGGTGCTTGTGATTAAGGGTGTTTCAATCAAATTCGGAATTTGACATTAAGGTCTCGTTTGACGTTGTAGCCATTTTTAAGCTTTGACGTTATGGCAGATGCTCATAATCGACGTAATCGACTTGTGAGGGTCGTTTGGTTAAGTTTAACGTTATGGTCAAAATTAGAAGTTTGACGTTGTGGTCAAGTTAGATGCTGTGGCGAATGAAGTGTTTAACGTTATGGTCAAATATTTGAATTTAGGGTTGTGACTTATTAATATTGTGGTCAGGTCACCTAAATTTTATAGTATGTATAAGATGAACTTATTTTTTTTTAAACTAAAACAGTTGCTCTTCTTGAGTAAGTGCAAAACTTGTTGCCATAGAATTGGCGACAAGGTTTATCTCGTAGGCAGATTGTGAAGATGTCTGCCTGCGTCATCATAGTGAGCCACTAGGAATAGGTACAGTGACAGTGACATGTTAGCTCATATTCGATAAGATGTCGTCGGTCCGTTGAGTGGTGAGGTGAAGTGTGACGGGAGAGTTAAAACGTTTTTGAGATTGAACTGTAGTGAGTTTGAGTATTTGATTTCATTGATCAGACATAAAATCATGAAACGTGACATAAACTAGAGGAAAGCAGTACCTGTCAAAAAAAAAATAGCAGTTACATTAGGTTTTTTGGCTACTGGTGTTTCGTACACAAATCTCGAGTATTTTCTCGCAAAGCGTGTGGCAACAAATCTTCTACAATTAGTTTCTTTGATCTTTACAGAGACTTCGCGAGAAATCAAAATTTTATGGAAGACTTGTCTCTCCACAAATGTAAGATAAAAAAGTTTGTAGAAAAAGTAACAAATTTTAATTAGAATACTATATTTACACATGTTTGCTTTTAAATTTTAATCAAGTGACGTTATTATCTATTGATGAATTTTAATTTTGACTACCAACTCAGTGTTGTAGATAGCCTTGATAAAGCCTACACAATGGTGGTCGAAACGTCGGCAGTTGCATCCAAATGATTTGTTTTCTTGATCCTACCCTCTACCTAGAAGGGTCAATAAGAGTATATTTATTAATAAAAGCTTTAATGTACAACACAAATGACATTAGTCAAATTTGACACTCGTGAGAAAATTTAGTTTTTATTCTTGTTGCACACTATACTGTTTTTATGCAATACTAGGTATTTTTTCATATCAGACAGACAAGGTAGTTTGTTTCAAAAATATAATAAATGAATGTATGAAAATTTACCCAATCGTTATGACTACAGCGCGTATCTTTAGAAAAAAAAAAACGCCACAATAAAATTTAACCGGACACGTGTTTCAATAGCTACGCTATTATCATCAGCAGTGATTTCATGAAGATTTTGATCTGAGTGACTGCTGATATCAATTAGTTTAGTTAAAATTTTGATTATTTATTTTTATACACTGAACCAAATGATGTCAACAGTTTTTTTTGGCTAAATCAACGGTATTATAAAAATTTTTAAATATCAAATATTAGATTTCTTCAATTTAAAGTAATAACGAGAGATCAACGAAAAATTCTATTAGGGTGACTTGCGAAAGCCAATTGTTTTGAACTAGAACTTTAACCACATCTACATTTCTGAGGCGAAGATTTTAAAGCGAATGTTCTTGTTAAACTTTTAAAAATAGATATTTAGTGAAAAATTTAAAGTTTGGAAAAATCGTATTTAGCACTCAACAAAAAGATAAATGGGGATTTTCAATTTAAGGTTATAATATTTGTTTACAATAAAAATGTCAAATTAACACGTCATTATGTGGATGTGGCTAAAGTACCAGTTCATAACAACTCACTTTCACATCTCTCCCAAAATTCTTTTTTATTGGGCTCTCCTTATTTCAAAAAAAAAACAAAAGAAATCATCAATCTTCATGTCTTTCAGAAACTAGAGAGTAAGAAAATTTCTATTGCGCAATTAAAATATGAATCATATTTGCGGAATGCTATGCAATGTTACCATAAAGTACAACTAATTAGAAAAAAAGATAATTGCATTAAAAATCGATATCAGTGCTTTCACTTTTTTTTATTCAATTGTGAAGGTCTTAGTTTGAAGATTCTTATAATTTTTGGACAAGAATTAATTAAAATGTTTAATTAATTTTTGTAACATAAACATTCGCTTGCAGTTAACCTTTGCTTGAAAGTGCAGGCATAGTTAATGTTATAAGTTGTGCCAACAAAGCCGGCAAAGGTCAATGAAAATCACCAACTTAACCAATGGGGACAAACGTTTTTACCACAATTAAATAATAAGATTACTTCGCATTCCTATTGAAGTGTAACAGAGGTAGATAGGTGTTAGGATTTACGCCTTATGATAAATTCCTCATCCGATTAGAAAAGGTCAATGTAAACATTTTTCAAAAGTAGTTGATCTTTATGTTCAGATCAGAGCCCGAGGTGCAGAAGTAAAATTTAAATTATAGTGGTCTGAACGTTTTCTTGTCTGTGCCTTCTTCTTTGTCGTTAACCTTTACTGCAAGAACGTTCAACGCACTTTTGTTAAGATAAAATTATTAGAGCAAAATATATTTTCAATTTATTTTACGCAAAAATAAGCCACAATAAATTAAGAAATTGTTGAGTAAGTATGACTATACAAAAATTTTGCGAATTTAGAAATCAATCTAATGTTTTTTTGCAAGTAAACACAGTGAAATGTCGTGTCGAAAGTATTTCTAAATGGGCTATTAATTAAACAATAATATAACTGCATTCCTCCTACTGTGTATACAACCAATGATGTCACCATGGCGGCTAATGCCGTTTTATAGTATTTTCTTCATCTTAAAAAACGTTGACTCATCCATCAAGTTTATGTTCTTTTGTGTTGGGTACACATTGTTAAACAATGCCAAATGTCAACCAGAGTCACGAATTGCAAAAAATATGTAGGTAATTAACCGTCTTTCAAAAATCATTCCGAATGCATCAAAAAAGTTTCACTACATATTTGAATACTAGCCGTATCCGTTTCATGTGTTATTATTTTATACCCAATTATTAAATATTAATTTCCGTAATATAACTGATCTATTCCGATTTGATTTCGTTTTACTTTCTCTTTTGCTTGTTTTGGATGTAATTATCTTACACACAATTTAAAATATTTGAAACGTATTTAGACTAGTTTTGCAGGTTTTAACGTTACTTAAATATTTATGTTACTTTTTGCTTTAATTTTTCTTTACCTACGGAGTTGTTTAATCTGAAACGTTCTTTACTTTAAAAATAGTTAATAGTTAATTGTTGGGCTAAAGTCACGGAAAACGACCCTACTTTGATCTTCGCTATTTGGCCAGCGAAGCGAACCGTGTCTTTATCATAGTTGCACTGAAACTATAATTTTGAGATTGTTTGGTAGGCTCTTGAAAAAGACGAACATATTTGAATTGAATTTTGAGCTTTTGGAATCAGTCCTGCTTGGTTGGAAACTAATTAGTGAAAAAATTTTAGTTTAGAAAAACCAAGGGTGCCTGTGATATTTTTTTTCACAACAGTAAAGTGCTCTTTGTGGACGAGATACGCACAAATTTTATTAACAAAAGTTGTTTAGAATGAAAAACTGAGTAAACCTGCAAAATTTCGTGTTTTTAATTCAGTTTAGTTGATACTAAAGTTCTCAATTTACCTACATTAAATATTTTAAATAAAATACCGAAGGGTTCATATCGGCTTCAAATTTGCTGCACAATCATTACATTCTATTTTGAACAGTTTTTTAAATAACATTTTTTCGGATTTCTTTAAAAATCTCATTAAAAATAAAATTATCAAAAAATTAAAGTAGGCCCAGAACTTCGAAATTTTGCATGTTTATTAAGGTTTTCATTCTGAACTTTTTAATAACATTTGTGCGTTTCTCGTCTCCAAAGAGTTTTTTGAAAATTTCAAGGGCACCATTAATTTTGCGAAACTAAAATTATGTCGCAAATTAGTTTCCAACTAAGCAGGGATGATCACCAGAAACTCAAAATTCAATTCAAATATTTTTATATTTTTCAAGAGACGACCAAACAATCGGGGAACACACTGTATTTTGTTAGTGATTAATATTTAGGAAAAAACGGTACCTATATTGACATTATCATTTAGGTTCATAATAACAGAAATATTTGCAACTTTTGATTTTTATTTTTGAGACAGTTTGTTAAATTCATGAATGGTTACCATCTCCGTACACTTAATCTGTCATAGTTTAGAAATAAATGTCGTTAAGGGTAGTAAAAAACGCTAAATAATTAATTGAAGGTAATGGTTATTGTTTGTATTAATTGGTTTTTTTATCACATTATTATTGGGAGCTAATTAAGATCCGAGTTTTAAACTGTGACAGATTAAGTGTACTGAGACATTTGCATTGTTACTGTAGACAAAAAATATATTTTTTATTTAAATGTAGTTTTATATTTCAACGTACTCTTTAGTTCTGGTCAATTTTTTTTAACAACAAGTTTTGATATTGTCAAATATAAAGGTACTTTACTCTTATGTAATATTCATACTTTTTGACAATCCGTGTATACGACTGTAGAAATTTAATATTTGATGATTGCATAATAAATAATAGAACGTGCAATACTTTTCATAAATAATAACTTTTTTCGTAAAATTAATAATAAAAAAGTTTAATAATAAAACGATTAAGTGTACAGGGTGTCCTATTTTCGATGTAATTGGGGGGTTTTAGGTATTTCGCGAATTAATAGGGAAAAATCGTGGTCGGGATCCTTGACCCGATTTTTGAGACAAATTCAATAGTCTAAACAGCACTTCGATATCTTGACTTATTTGGGAGATAGAGCGTGTTTTGCGTTTTATGCCGTTTTCTTTAAAGTTTCATAACTTTTTTGTTTGTGAATATTTTTTATTTTAACCAAAATATTTTTTGGGCATTTTTTATATGCAATTCAATGGCGTACTCGAATTTATTTTACCTTAAATCGTTTTTGAGTTACAGAGCAAATATGCATTTTTTTAAATGGAAACCATAGTTGGCTATGACTCCATTGATTAGAGATTTTTTAGCTTTCTGAAAATATGAAGTTTTATATATTTATCTCCGCAAATAAGGAAATTATAAACGATTTTTTGAAAAACACTTATTGATCAAAGTCATCTATGAACCTTGTTTACTGCGCGCATTCGTTGCTAGTTTTTTGACACTTCCCGCAGTTTTTTCTTATAAATAAATGGCCAAAACATACGTAGGTGTGATTAGAATTAATGTTCCAAAGTTTTGCTTAAAATAATAATTAATTACTGAAATTATTAAGTTTTTGGCCATTTATTTATAAGAAAGAATTATTTGTGTTCATTAATTGTTGTTTAGATAGCGTAACAGAAGAATTCATTTTTGTGGCTGGATTTATGGCTAACTTCACTTGGCTCTTTTTTTCTAATAATTTTTTTTTAATTTTTCAAAATCACAATGATATCTTTAAGGCAATATTTTAAGATTCCAAAAATTTCAACCCCATGTCACCAGATCAAAAAACAAAAAAATTATAGACGTTTTTTGAACAGTATGCATTTGTCAGTTTTTGACATAACAAAATTAATAACTCAAAAACTATTAACTTAAGGTTACATGTCCATGTTTTTTGGTCAGAATTTTATGTGGAAACCGAATATATAAAAACATATGGGGTGTCATATTTGAAATAACACAGTTGGTGTCAAGCCGGAAGTGACGTTTTGTTGAAAATATTTTATAAAAACAGATTAAATCAAACCATAATTGACACAAAAATTTCGAATCCATTTTTTTGCCGTTCTCCAGAAACTTTAATGAATCATGACCGTGAATCACCTTGTATATATTGCTTTGCATTTGCCAATGAACATTCCAAAGAAAACTGAAAACAGGAAACATTCGTAATGAGTAACTCTTAAAAACCAAAATGCAATAGATCTTCTCCTGAAAATATATAAATAATTTCAATGAAAACGTTATTAGCCATTCACTCGGTGTTTAATACACAATCTACACCTGGAATAATAAAAATATTTAAATGTACCTTAACAGTTTTGTCAAATCTCTTTTCTGATTTATACTATCAATGATAGCATTTCATATACACTGACTTACAAAAAAAGTGGCGCACTCCATTTTTTCCTTATAATGTTATTCTTTTTTTATGAAGTCAAATATTGACACAGATGGTTATGACTTTGTGTCTTGTCATTTGTGTCAGTGACTTTTCTAAAAAGTTGTATTTGCGCTTAAGATGTTATATTGCTTTTCCTTTTAATTCATTATTTTTATTGAGACCATATTTCCGTCCAAGCTTTTTAAGCATTGCTGTGTATGGTCGTTGCTTATTATTCTTGAACATTTTTCTTTTAAAAAATGCAAATAACCCCAGAAGAAGTTTCGGTAGCGAGAGCTTTAGTGGCAGATGGTCAAAGTGTTAGATATTCTGCTCGTGCTATTGGGAAACCCGAGACAACTGTACGCCGAGAACTGCAGAGTTACCGGGAGACACAGAGGTACTCCCGACGTCCTGGTTTAGGTCGCCCGCGCTCCACATCTGCAAGAGATGATAGGTTTTTGACGCTGCAGTGTCTCCGAGATCGTCACCAAACTGCGGTAGAACTGACTCAGAGGCTCAGAAATGTGCGTGGAATAGCCGTATGCGCTCAAACAGTTAGACGAAGATTGGTGGCGACGGGTTTGAAGGCATACAGACCAAATAGAGTCCTTAGACTTAGACGACAACACAAGCAACGCAGATTAAAGTTTGCCAGAATTAAGCAAAATTGGGGAGAACGTGATTGGAGAAGAGTTCTCTTCTCGGATGAATCACGATTTTCTTTGAGATCACCGAATGGACGCCACAGAGTCTGGCGACGACAAGAGGAAAGATATTCTGCAGCCACCGTTGTTGAACATGAGAATTTTTGGGGAGGGTCGGTTATGGTTTGGGCGGGCATTTCGTTAGAGGCAAAAACTGGGTTTTTAATTCTGCAAGAACGATCGTTAAATGCAAACAGTTACATAAGAGATATTCTTGCAGACTATGTTGTTCCTTTTGCACCATTTATAGGACCCGAGTTCTTGTTAATGCAGGATAATGCAAGACCCCATACCGCTAGTTTCGTCATGCGATATCTGCAAAACGTTGGAATTAACTTTTGAAATGACCTTCGATGAGTCCTGACATGAATCCCATTGAACACACTTGGGATGTGTTGGAAAGACGACTTAAAGCTCGTCCGGTGCGTCTAAAAACGCTACAAGAGTTAAAAGTGGCACTTGTAGAAGAATGGGACAGCATTGATCAAGATGAGATCAGAAATTTAATTCAAGGTATGCCTCGACAAATTCAGGCATTGCTGGATGTTCGGGGTGGTAATACGCGTTATTGATACCAGAAAACCTTGATTAATGGACGATAATCTCTTCTTGTGTTTTTCGTTTATTGTTGTTTTTATCTGTATTGCGTGTTTTTCTTATTTTTACTTGTTATTAAAATCCTTATTTCGTACAGTTTATTATTTGTTATCCAAGTAAAAATAGTTGTTTTCTATAAATTGAAGTAGTGAAAATTTTGATTCAGTTGGTGCCCCACTTTTTTTGTCAGTGTATAAATACAGCGCCCCTTATAACACTTCTCCAAACTACGATGAGCTTGGTAGATCTATACATAAGGTAGATTACAGAACTCTACATCTCAAAAATTCTAAGAAAACAGTCATTACATTGAACATTGTTAATATAAAAACCAGAGAAAGTTTTATTTTTAATAGAAATGGCAAAATTTCGCTTTTTCATTGTTGATGGCTTCCTCAGACCAATTAATTAATTAATTTACAATTGTATGTATGTGTAAACAGTAGTACATATATGTTACGTTTGCAATTAAATTAATTCTGTTGAAACTATCAATGAATTGTCCTAATAGATGTCCCACGATAGGAAGCATTTGAATTATTAATACAAGTGCAAATCATCACCTCCTCTACTTTAACACAAATTATTTATTAATTAATTAGAATTAGGTCTATATGTCAGTCAGTTATCAGAGTCAAACTGACAAAACGTGAATGTACGATTTCTATTCAAGTACTTTTAAACAATGATTAACCAAAATACAATAATTGTTATTTTCTAAAATTTCACCTCCTCCCTCCTCTTTTCCTGAAAATTTTAATTCGACCTATCATCATTTACATAATACAGTATAATTACAAATGGCGTACTTGAAAACTAATTTCTTTAATAGTTAAATACGCCGTTTTCTTTGTTTAACAATAAGCATTTAAATAATTAACATTGCTCGCATGGGCGTATTGCAAAACAAATATAAAAAAACTACAAGGTAAATAATGATTAATAATTTTTAAATATTCCTCTAATTATGGTATATACCTAGTTTAATAACAGTAAATAAAGATACATTCTTATATCGACTTATATATTTAATTAACAACAATAAATTCAACTTCTGGCAGTTAGAAACAAACACCCACTTCTTTTAATTTAACTTAGTACTTTTTTCTCACAGTTTATTAATGAATTAATTTAAAAAGCAAATGTAATCGATTACATATTTTAATCAAAAATGGAAATACATACGTTTATTACTGCAAGGACATTGCAAACTAATTTCACAATCTAATGCTTAATAATGATTCATGAATTTTCATAAATAAACTCAATGCGCAACTTTTTTTCAAATTGGATTAGTATTTCTTAATAATAGTCCGCTATTCGCGTATAATAGTTAGTCAGATTACAATGATCTTTAAAACGGAAACGATGGTATCACTTGCTCAAAGTTTGAATTCAAAATACATTTTGTTTTTCATATTATACAAAAAAAAATACAGTTAAAATGTAGGTATGTGATATCTCACTCGTTACAAAAAATCAAGCGTTTCCTCACTCGTTGTACAGTGTGACAACATGCAATCAGCAAATATTAAATTTCTACAGTTGTATACACATTTTACTCAAGAGTAAAGTACCTTTATATTTGACAATATCAAAATTTGTTGTTAAAAAAGTTGACCAGAATTAAAAAGTACGTTGAAATATAAACTACATTGTCGTATTTTTATTTTAATGGTGTATTAATTAGATTTTTCTAAATAAATTTGCTTAATACTTTCTGAACGGAACGGAAAAGAACGGAAAACAATAAAAAAAATTGAATTAGATTAATATTAAAACATAGTTTCTTATCCCGAACAACTTTTCATAATTATAGTTTTCGATATTGTTAGAAATAAATGTACTTTATTCTTGTACCCAACTCATAATTTTTGTCAAACCTGGTATACGATTGAAAGAAATCTGATGATTGTATTTTAGATTTTAGAACATGCAAAACTTTATATAAAGAATAACTTTTTTCGAAAAATAATAATCAGGAAGTGTTCCATATGCTGCCAACTTAACTAGTATAAGTAAGAAAATCAAAGATAATATTGTCGAGTTGGAGAAAGAGTTACAACGGGATTTAAAAATAAAACCCTTTGCCTTATGTAAAGGCGAGATCATGAAATCGAAATCGGTATTTAATTAATGTATAGTATATGTTCCCGGATCGACTTGAAAAGGAAAAAAAGATCTTAAGGTGCCCTTCTGTCGTCAGTTTATCAAACTGGCACTTCTACCGCTCGGCTATGCTCCAGCATTAGTTTTGAAAATCAATATCAGAATTTTTAAAGAAAGGATAAATTTTCATAAAGAAATAGAAAAGAAAACAATTCAAACTTTTTTTTCTTCGTTATAAATGATTTTTAACCTACGTAACGATTTGGCCGTTTTTGTTACTAGTTTTGTATTAAATGGAATTGTGGTTGAAGTAAACTTTCCATAATTCGTTATTTAATTGCGCTTAAGTTTGCAATTGTCATTATTATTATAACTTATTTACTAAATAAGAAGCCAATAAATAAACATAAATGAACCACCGATAGTAAAAATTAAATTAATTCTGTTACGATCCCCAAAAGCGTTTTTTTTTTAATTATTGTTTTAGATACTTTATATTTTAAAAAATCCCAAAAGGGCACTCGTATTAATGTATCATTTGACGTGCAGTTCGAGTAAAATTTTGGTTGTAGTAGTTCATTGTGTAGCACGATGCCGTAAAAAAATTTTTTTTCTTAGAAATTTATTTCTACTGAGCAAAAAATGATCGGTTTTGTTCATCGACAGCAATTAGCTATAAATAAAGTTTTATAATTCTTAATAAAATTCAAAAACAAGGCAAGTTTTTTAGGGGCATTTTTAATGCCAAACTTAAAAAAATTATTAATTATTTAAACTCTATTATGAACTACATTAAATGTTCAAAAGGTTTTCCATCAATTTAAATACAATAGTACAATCTACCTTCGACAGCTTTTCTTGTATTTTATAAGACTTTGGGAGTGAAAAAATAGAGCCGTTAGATCACCCCCAAAGTCTTTCATAATGTGAGAAAAGCTGTAGAAGTTTGGAAATTGATGGAAGACATTTTGAATATTTAATTGGGCTTTATTGATTAATATTTATTTATTATTTTTAGATTTTGCTCAAAACGAAATTGTGAACGGATTAGTCGGGGAAGTATATTTTTTAGTTGAAAGAATTTTGAGTGTTTGAATTAATATAAGATTGTATAAACGATTACATTAAATGTAATTAAATAACATAATGGTAAATACTTCAACTTAATTATTCAGTAGCAGAATGGGAAGCACGAGGTATTACGGTAGTCCAATTACATATTTAAATGCAAAATAAACCATGTTAGATAACAGAACATTACCAAACCTTTATTGTTCAGCTTTTTCAACGACGTTTATTTTTAACCAGTTCATTTTAAAAAAAAAATGTCTTAATTAATTAATTAATTAATTATTGCGTAACACACTAACTCCGGACCACTATAAAAATTCTATTTATCGCAGAGTAAATCATACAAAAAAACCAAACACTTTAATCGCTAATCAAATTATTAGTGCAAAAGAATAAAACTGCACAATGCCGTTCTTTAACAACAATACATCTACTACCGGAATGTAACCGGGTGGAAAAAATGTAAAAGTCAAGGTTGGGGACCGTTATGTTTCAATGCTAACATCTAAAATTATGCGAAAATAATACAAAAAAAATATTTAAATTACAAAAAGACGAAGAAGAAGTTAATATAAAAGTTGGCACATAAAGGTTTGTCTGTTTGGAATTGACCAATACAAAACGCTGACATTTAAAAACGAAAACGAAAATATAACAATAATGAAGATGTAAAAGAAAACGACCTTTGTTTTTTTTTGTTGTTGCTACATAAAAAAACGTGTTAGTTTTGTATCAGATTTCCATTTTTTTAGAAAACTTAATTTTTAGAGCTTTACAACCTCGCCCGTTTGTGCTTGCATCATCATAAAGAAAAATCAATTAACTAAGTAGGTCAAAAAAGATGTACGAATATGATTGTAATTGTAAACGATACTCATGTGTAATCGTATAATCGAAACATGTACCAAATAGTAATGACTTAAAATTGTTGTTCTTGTGGTTAATATAAACGATGTGAATAGAAATATGTCGTAAACGAAATAACAGTAGCAACTGGTTTTATTTGGAATGAGAATATATTAGGATTGCATAATATGTAACTTTTCACATTATTAAACAAAAATTACAATTGAAATGTTTTAAAAATTATTATACGTTTCAACATTGGTGAAATTTTGAAAAAAAAATAACTAAGAAAAAACTAAATTGTTTGTACCCAAAATTAATGTAATTAAAAATAAATTTTGAGAAAATGAAGGGTAAAATTTTTCTCTGTTATTATATATTATATCAATTATTATTATTAAGTTAAGACTTATGTCACTTTATTGGATAAATTTTGAAAAAAATATTTTCTTCTTCCACCCATGTCTTTAATTATTCAGTTCATTTATTGTTAATATTTCTATATACATTCAGAAATTTGTTGAATATTAGAAATCATTGTTATTGGTGGAGATATTTTAGTATTATGCATGTATATTCTTTTAGGTTCATAATAAATAAATAATTAAATATATAAATTATATAAAGTAATATGGTAACTAAATTAAAGTTCTTACATAATAGGAATGTTTGCAATGAATACTTTTGAGATATGTAAGAAATTATGTAATGCTGTTGTTTTTGTTTATTCATTAACATTATATGGACTGTATACTAGAAACAAGAGAAAGCATACGACATATTTCAAACAAAAAAATATTGTCGTATAAGCAAAAAAAAGATACCAAAAGATAATAGAAGATTAAATGGATTAAACACAATGTATTTATTATTAATTTAAATTTATATTAAATTTAATAGAAGTTTGGGTAGGTTTCGAAAATAAGATCTCAGAAATATTTTCAATTTTTCGAAACTGACTTTGTTTCGTTTTATGAGATCACGTTAATTACTACGACCAATAAGTGACATCTCGTCTCGTGCAATTGTAACACGTCGGAAAATGCAATTGCATTAAAGCAACTTTATCGACAGATCTGTAAGCAGCTACATAAGTCGATTCTTCGATTATTATGGCCAACAATCACGAATCACCTGCAAGTTTGCAAGAAGTTGTACAAAGTAAACAAACACTGAGAATCACTCGACACTTGTTTCGTCCTTTTGGGACCCTTCACTATTGTACAAATGTTCCCTACAGGAGGGCACATCATATACAACCAACAAATGGTGTGACATCTAGTGTCGTCTCGTGTTATTGTATCACGTTTAAAAATGGATTTGCATTAACCCATTAAATTCCAAACTTGATCCAAAAATAAAAGCTGTAATTTTATTCCAAAAATATATTTTACTTATTAAGGAACATAAAAAACATAAAAATTAATACATTTTTAATATTACAAAGTTATAGCCATGTACTCGCTTGAGTACACTAGGCTAACCTGTGGTTAATTTACATGATAATTTTCAAAATATTTTTTTTCAAAACAAAGCGTTATAGAACATTTGTTGCAGCATCTTACACGGACATGACCTTAATTGTTTTGTTATTCTTGTAGGATAATGACCAATATTGTTGATTGCTATACTGCTTGGAAGTGAAGGTCTATTATTGTTTTGGACCTAGTTGAATGTAAATAGTATCGAGTAAATTGAAGTAGGTTTATTTTTTCTTTACCTGTCGAACAGACCTGATGTAATTTACATGCGTTAGTCATGGAAAGATTCACCATCTGAATGAAATTGCACCATCACCATTTCTTACCTCTGATGCCGACTGTATTGACAGTCTGATTATTCTGATCGACCCCTTTTATTCCGGTCTTGTAGTTCTTGAAAAGCAATGGCTGTTTGACTGGCATCATCTCTTTTTTGGTTCTTAGGCATCTCTTGAAGTTATTGAACCTTTCAAAGTTTGTGGCCATTGAACAAATGCTATTGTCTTTCCATTTCACCAATAATATTTCATTGTTCTCGTCAAATATGTAGTAAAAAATTCCCTTTTCGTTTTTATTTATTATTTTGGAAGATTGGGGAGGACACTTTTTGTTGCGTAAATGACAGCACAACGTTGGCTCCAAGACCAAGAGATTTATCCGTGTTTTCCAAGTTCTTTCCACAACATGTGTCAAATGCGTAACAGTACCCTGTTGAACTGCACAGCATCCAATCTTCGAAGCCAAAGCGAACGAGTTTGCCACGTATAAATTGTTTAGCGGAGTGGTGCCCAAAGTATTTTATCATGTCTTCGTTTATGCATAAATTTTTATGCAACACACCCCACTGGCGGAAATTCTTATTTAGCATATCCGTTAGAAGACGTAACTTGCAACTTGTCTTTTTGTCGAATTTCGTGTTGTCCACGAAGTGAAGAAATCTTTTTATTTCAAGAAATCTGTTCATGGACAAACTTTTTGACACAATATTGACGCCCAAATCATCATCTAGTGACAAATACATCTTCTGCTGTGGAAGTTTATGGTACTCAGAGAGTAACAGAATACCAATGAAATTTTTCATTTTGTCAACAGTTACTGAGAAGTCATACCGATTGTGTTGTTGGGCATATAATATTGTTTGGTCAACCATCAATTGAAATAAAAAAAAATGTCTTTAGGGTTACAGTTTTTTAGAAGACTGTTCACATTGTCCGAACGTGTTTCTACTCCATTTTCAACTGGATTTATAAAGGTATTATAAGTTGGTTCACATTGTTTCCATGATGCAGCAGCTTTCTTTTGAGGTAAATTGAAGCGGTGTTGCATATGAGCTTCATCACTTTCATCCCAAATTTCAGAATCGCTGTTAGTATCCGATTCAGTATCGCTTCCAAAATCGACTTCCACAGAGCCAGGGATTGGATCATTATTGATATTATCATCGTTAAACCCCTCCTCATCCGTAAGAGCATTGGGTTCTGGTGACAAAATTACTACATCTGCTTCATTCCTTGCATTGGTTTCAATACATTTTGAAGTCATAGAAAAGATTGTCGACCGTAAAAATTCAAGACTGGTATATGAGTCATAGAATCAACATTCATTGGCTTCATTTCTGCAAAAAATCATCCTACATAAGAATAGCTGTTGACTCATTGTACTCACACGAGTACAGCTTGGTTTATAACCCCACTATTTTTTGTAACTATGATGAAAGATGTTTTACAAAAGAACCTTAATTACACCTTACCTTACAATAATATTGTAAAGTTGTCAAAACATTGCCGTAAATAAACACTAAAAATGACAAATCACACACCACAGCTAACAAAATTACAGTTGAAATTGCAATTGTCATCATTGGCTAAAGAAACGGAATCTTAGTCAAAGTTTTACAGGATTTGGTTAAGAAATATCTACTCAATATGCTGAGTATGTTACTACTTCAACCATTTACCGCTAGATGCCACTATTATAAAAAAATGAGGTGTACTTCCTCGAGTACGGCAGGCTTTAATGGGTAAAGCGACTTTGTCGGCAGATGTCTTGGTAAATGTTGAGTTCAGAAAAGTTATAAGTACAAAAAATTTGTAGTAGACAGAATCCCAAAGGGTAAAGCAGGGATAAAAGAAAATGATAGCAAGGTTTACATTAGGAAATTTAAAAAATAGGAAACCCTGTATATTGCTACATTTTCAGATTCTGTATAAAGTTATTAATACTTTTTTTAATAATATTATACTTACATCCAACGGTTCTTCAGATATTTGAATTTTTATGTCAAATTTTAAGTTTTCAAACCAGAAAATAATGGTACTTTTTTTTCATATACAACACATAATTATTTGCTTTTGAATTATTGAAATAGCCTGTGAATGAAATAATTGAATTTATTGTTTTGGCGTGGATCCATTTTTAGGCCAATTTGGCAATAAATAGTTTTTATAACTATAAACAACATATCAAAGAATAAAAATGCTAATATTTTTTAAAATAAAAATATTTGACCTCAAAGTTATAGCTACGCGCGGCGTTATAATCCATACATAGATGACGTTGGAGGGTGAATTTGAAAGTGTTGGCGTGGATCAATTTTACACAAATTCAGCAATAATTAGTTTTTATAATTATGAACAATTTTCAAAAATGATAGAAAAGGCATACCTATTATACTTCTCACAATTATTACTATTACCTACTGGAAATACGACTATATTGTAACAGAAACACAGATTTCAAACTTCAAATTTATTGTCACTTATCCTAACGATTTAAGTTCCAAAAGTGATTTTAAACCACAAGCATATTGATTATACTTTAAAAGAATTGAGGAGAATTTCAAGGAGATGTTATGTACACCTTTGCAAGCGCTGGATTCACAAAACTTGAGATTCAAGAAGTCAATTACATTTTGAAGTATGTCCAAAATCAGTAAAAATAATTGAGTATATAAAAAATACTATAATAACCAGTGATAATAATAATGATATTAGTGTACTAACGTTAGTTTATTAGTATAATATTTTCACATTATAGGTGGTGGGTACAAAAAACCAATACCCAAAAATATAAACCAAAAAGTGAAAAATAAAAGAAATTTTTATATCATTTATGTTTTGGTGTACTAAGGCTTGACCTTAAAATTCATTAGTTTGTTTACACTCTACTAATTTGTATAATATTTTTACATTATAGGTGGTGGGTACAAAAACTTCAAGAAAGTAAAAAAAGAAATATTTTTAACATTTATGGTATTGGTGTACTAAGGCTAGGACATTAAAGTTCATTAGTTTGTTTACACCCTACCGCTTTGTATAATATTTTACATTGTAGGTGGTAGGTACAAACAAAAATATAACAAAACCAAAAAAAATATAAAAACAAAAAGTGAAACACAAAAAGAATTGTTTTATAACATTCATAAGATTGGTTCAAATTCACCTTCGAACGTCCACTACGTACGGATTATAATGTCGCGCGTAACTATAACTTTGAGACCAAATATTTATGTTTTAAAAATATTAGCAATTTTGTTATTTAATATGTGGTTTATAATTATAAAAACTATTTATTGTTAAATTTGTATAATAATTAATATATGTAAACATTTTTTTGTTAATAAATGTTAATATAAGAATTATTTCTGTTAATTAATTGTTGTTATAGTAGTTACAAACATTTAACTTAATATATGTAATATGTATACATAGCATAAGAGTTTATTTTGATTGCAAGCTTAGAATGTTATTTTTATTCCTTTTATTTTTAGTCAATATTTTTTTATTATTAACTACCAGTGAATAATTAAAACAGTTGTCATTGTTAAAATTATATTTATTATTTATTTATCTAATTGAATCTTCCAATCTAATGAAAAAAATATATAAAACAGAACGTCAATTGAAATTAATTAACTACCAGATATTTAAGGGTATTTGTTATGTGAAATTAAACAATGTATTTTGCATTCAAATTTTATGTAATGAAGTGACAATGGGATTGGGATGTACACTGCGGCAAAATTGATGGGCAACATTTTAAAGGTAAACTCTGTTTAAATTAAGGACTTGCCGCCTCTAATCTCAAACACCGCTTTTCTTTAACAGGCCCTTTTGATTATACTTTTGCTTTTTGTCATTTTGATGAGGCTTAAAATTTGTATTTTATTACATACTTACTCTGATAGAAAAGCCTCTTCCTTAAAATTGATGTTAGTAAAGTACGCAAACTTTAAGGTTCATAAAATAAAAAAAAGTAAAAGTATGAAAAACGGATAAAAGAACTTGATAGAATAAAGCCTTTTCTTTAACGTGGTGTTTGAGATTGGCGGCGGCAAGTCCTTAATTTTTCAAAAAATATTAATCTAAAGTTCAATTTGTTTTGTAATGTTCTGTACGTAACTTTGTGATTAGTTTTTGTTTATTAACTTTGATTAAACTGTATTAAAACACTATGATTCAATTTTTAAATAAAAATTTTAATATAATTTTTACCGAGTTTATCGTTGTTGATGCACGTCACTTTTGCCGCGGAGTGTATATCCAAATCCCAATGCAACTTCAGCTTGATGTAACATTATACAGTGACCGGCAAATTTAAATCTTGCAATCGCTCTTTTCTCTTTCAATCCTTCCTTTTCCATTATTCAGTGACCGGCAAAGAGTTTGCAACAAATGGGAACATTTTTGTAATTGAGATATCCAAAAATTTCTTTTGGCATATGAATTCAGCATATCAAATGCAAAAAAAAGCACTTTGACAAATGTCATGTGACCACTGTCATGGCGGCAAATTTAAAAAATATTTCTTGAATATGTAAAAAGTCAGGTTAGATGACAAGATATTGAAAAATGCCTAAAAAAAAAGTTGTTCACAATTAGATTATACGTCTATGTGCAAATTTTCAAAATAACGACTTTTCAAAAATATCAGTTTTCCGGAAATATTTTGAAGGTTTTTTGTGTGAGCTTATTATCCAGGCAATATTGTAAAAATTGTTTAAATTGGGTTTAAAATGGAAGAATTGATCATTTTAGGACTATTTTAAAATAATTCTTAATTTGTAATTTCAACCTTTTGTTTTCTATAGGCCATTGCAACAAAGTCCGTTCTAAAAACAATGTTTTTTGTTCTTTACCCTTCATTGGTAAACTAATCAATAAAAATTACTGCATTGTGAAGTTTATTTGTTGGTTTTATTGTGTTTTATGCAAATCAAACGCAAAAAATTTTGTTTTCTAATATTTCCGAAAAAATGCCGGAAAACTGAAATTTTTGAAAACTCGTTATTTTCTTTTGAAAATTTGCACATAGACGTATAATCTAATTTTGAACAACTTTTCTCTTTGGCATTTTTTCAATATCTTGACATCTAACCTCACTTTTTACATATTTAAGGGATATTTTTTAATTTGCCGCCATAACAGTGGTCACTTGACATTTGTCAAAGTGCTTTTTTGTCATTCAGTATGCTGAATTCATTTGCCAAAAGAAATTTTCGGATATCTCAATTACAAAAATTTTTCCCATTTGACGCAAACTCTTTGCCGGTCACTGTATGATTCTGGGCTTCTAGTACTGAAAAACTATATTGATTGTATCCTAAAGATTTCTATAATTGCCTTGAACTAACAGAAAAATTTAGGTTTTTGTAATAATGCCTAAAAAGTATACTTTCATTATTATTATTAATATTATAGATCGTAAAACTCACTGGACTCACTTCTTTCTATTTGGTAAAAAAAGATCCTTATTCAAGTGACCTTTTTTTGTAAACTTCAAATTAATTAAATTCGGTTTTGAATTAATAAGTGTGAACACAATCGTTCCTTAATTAGATTTGACATAATTAGATAAACCTATATTAGAATGAACACACGTCCTTTTTTTACCTCAAACGTAAAGGCTATTTAATATTTATGTTCTGACATTACTTATTATTGTAATGGTTAGTGATTGATATGTTAAAAAAAAGGTAGGAGCAGTTGTTTGCATTCAACTGTAACATTTCCTATAACCCAGCACTTAAGCAAGTAGGTAAAAACAATAAAAAAATAATAATATTGGGTTTTAGATTTCGATTGAACTTAACTTTCGACTCATTAATATTTAATGAATTAAAAAATCCATGTTAGGAAACATTAGAACTCATTAACATATTCTTTAGTGTCTAGTTTTCCAGATAATGCGTTACACACATTTCAGTATTTTTTAAATTATGTACAGGTTTTTTAATTAAAAAAAAGAAGATGATGAATTACAAAGATAACCCATCTTTTAATATTAGGTAATTACAAAATTACATAAACGTCCTCAATAAAATAACAAAAAAAAAAACAAGAATGAAATATAATAAATGCATAGTAATGTTAAATGTTAAATCATAATTAATAATCTTGCAAAATATATTAGAAAACGGCGCTCCTGGCGGTGTCAACCATTGGTAACATGTATGAAGATATTAATTTAAAAAATATAATAGGTAAGTCTGATTTTAAAACTTAATGAAAGTGAAAGGATGAACCTGTTGGTCTAGTGGAATGATTCATTCGATGGTATTTAATTGTAAACCTATTACTATTATCGTTCAAAACAATTAAACTGCAACGTATGTACCTAAGAATTTAAAATATTTATGATTATGTAAATGTTATTTTTATATTTGCGTTGGAGGTGCGTTTAAATACCTATGGAACAAAAAAAAAAGATGAAGCTTCATCATCGTACTTGGGAAGATTACTAATTATTCAGTTCTCACACAGAATTGTTTATTGATGTGAAGTAAGAATTACATATTTCTCCTTTGCAAGAGCGGCAATTTCTAATCATGCAATTATGATTAACACTTAACTTACACTCAATTTTTGATGTATGTAAACGGTGTTCTTTTTTGTGTGTAATCAATGATGAAATAACATGATTATTCCACCTAGCGGCTTGTTTTGTACAAATTCTTTGCCGATGATACCATTACAACTGTAATTTGTATTTACGTACGTAAACGATTAATACTTTTTAAACCAAACGCTTATTTTTGGGGATTGTCGATTTAAAGGTTGACTACATTTTAATAACCTACTTGAAGAAAATTTTAATCAGAATGTTGAAATAGTTGTCGCATCAATTGATTTACTTACATTCTACTAGAATTTCTAAATCGATGACGAATTCAAGGTAAAATTATAACTAGAAAATGTGCTTATTTCAGCATAAAAACTTTGGATTTTCATTCAATTTATGTAATTACATAATGGTACGTGACTTCCTTAAAAAAGATTTAAGATTATTGCATTCGTACGGGTATGAACAGAATTCCTACAGTAGTCACGACCTGAAGTTTGATATTTACAAAGATAAAAAGGCTGGAGCATTTTTTAGCTAAACATTTTTTATTGGGTGAATTACGCGAAAGCGACAATTTTTCCAAATTTTGTACTTTCTCAGCTTAACAAAATATTTTAAATAAATTTTGTTTGTGTGAAAGTGAGACAAATTTACATTTTTATATAAACTCCGCTTTGTTTCCAACTAACCATGCTCTGTTAATAATAAGTCAAAATGGTTTAAAAGAATTTCAATTAAGACTTCGTAACTTCGCAGCAGTCATCCTTGACTTAATAAAAAAAATAATTTAATACATCCGCGTTATTAATTAGTATTGCACACAGACAGTGCAAGGAGAACAACAAAGAAAATTGAAATTTCGTTATGTTTACCATTTTATCGAATTATGAATGAAATGACAATATTCGTATGTCATTGCGGTTTGTTATACGTAAAACATGACACATCTTTGAGGATTTTCTGTAATGATTGTACCCTATGATTTTAAATTTTATGAGCGCAGTGATGAAACTTAATCATGCAAAAAATAATGACGTATCTATTACGACATAAGATTTAATAAATTAATGAAAGAAATTCTAATACATAGTTGTTATAAACACATACACCTAGCAAAGCAACATGTTAATGCATTAACTGAACCTACGTACCTACCTCTAAGCTGCCTTTATATAGAAGTCAGAAAATCAAGTCAAAACTGAAAGACATATTGTCCATTACGCCCTTCTCGTTTAACGCTTTGGGAACTGACAAAATATAATAGTAGATTCATCTTTATCTATGTTAGGTTGCTATAGTGTTCACTTTTAGCCCTTTAGGATTTTACTGTATTTTTGCTCTTATTTGTTTATCTAATGACGTCAAAATTTTATGTTGTTTTTTTTGAGAAAATTATTTTCTTAGCGAGTATGCCAGAAAACGCCATCTGGTGGCAAGGTAAGCAATTACGATCACATAACTCATAACAGGATTGATTGCCTAGGAAAAGCTCTTTTAACTACACCAAGTATATTAAAATACTTTAAGCGTTTTTAGGTTATCGACATTTATTTCCAAAAATGTTTGAACACTTTGATTTTAGAGATAGAGCAAAAAGCATTTTTCAAAAAGATTTAATTAATTATTTTAAAAAGAATCGTAAGTACTTGTAAACGGAAGAATATGACAAGTTTTTTACCACTATTAAAGAAAATGTAATATCAGCTCCAACCTTCGTTGTCATAACGGACTACTTTAATTTAAAATAGTTTAATTAGTTAAGAGAGCCTATCGGGCGCTTAGCTCGTTGGAGTGTGAAATTTAAGCAGTACAATTTCGAAGTACAGCACCGAAAAGGGAAAACACAAAGTTTAATTTAGGTTGTCCAAAACAAATTATCCTGATGTAACTGGTAACCCGGAAGATTGGAAAAGGGTTGTGTCGAAACATGAGCGTAGAGAAATTATGAAGAAGAACCATGACAATTCTCTAGCTGGTCACCCTGGGGTTTTTAAACCACATCATCGTATAGCTAACAATTATTATTGGCAGAAGATGAAGTCAGACATTGCAAAATATGTGCGACATTGCAAAGTATGTGTAACATCAAAACTAGAACAGAAGGCACCTATTGGTTGTATGTTAGGTAGGCCTGAAGTAATCCGTCCAAAGTTGATATTGTTGGTCTTCTATATGTTCATAATATGTTCATGTTGTAGATTATTTCAGCAAGTTTACTCTTTGTTCCCTATTCGAACAGCGAAAGCTGTTTTTTTTTTTATTTGGTTCTAGTATGTGACAACGGAAAACAATTTAGTAGTAGGTGCTTTAAAGAATTCTACAAGTTTATTTAGTGTTAAGATTTCTGTACACATAGTATTATCACGCTCAATCAAATGCAGTAGAGAGAGTTCATAAGGTAATTCACACTATGCTGAGATCCTACATTTGAGATAATCATAGATATTTTATTAATTTTGGTAGAGAGATGGTGTTGAATGGTGGTAACGATCACGGCTCTGGTCCTATAGAAGACAACCTGGTAAGAAACATCGATTTCTTACAGAAACGGAAAAGTGGGTTTCAAAAATTATACGCAGACGTGCGGAAACGCAGGCGTATAATCTTAGGCGTTGTGATGTCAGGTTTATGACAGAATAATTTTGCTTTATCTAACGCGGCCACCTTACCTTACAGCAAAAATATGTACCGAGATTTACACGGCCCGTTAAGATTCGCAAATGTTTCTTGCCGTGGATGTATGAGTTAGAAGATGTAGATGGTCGATTTCGAGGGACATGGCATGATAAAGACGTTAAACTATACCTGAGAGATCTTACGGATTAAAGATAATTGCGTTAGGTATAAGTTTTTTCAAATGTTTTATTTCCTTTGGTGGGACGGAAAACTTTGAAATTTGTAATGAAATTTCTGGTAGAAAGTTTTGTTTCCTTTAGAATTAATTCTTTTAGTTTAGGTTGTCGTCCACGCGTATGTTGGGTTGCGCGTTATTCTAATAAATTGTTTATTTTTTTGAAAATTTTAAAATAAAAAAAAAGAGAAACTCGAATTTTGGATTTTTGTTGTTGTTGCTAGGATTTTTTTGTGGTTGTAAATAAACTAACGAAAAGTGTAGCACAATAAATGTAGTAAATCTACAAGGAAGATTAATTTAAGTTAATGGTCATTTGTTGAGACCAAAAAGAGGGATTTACCCGAATTTGAAGACTTTGGGTACGTGTGTACGGTGTTCTGTCTGTTGGTTGAGTATCGAAGTCAAAGCTCAACAATTGAGGATGTGGCCTTCAACGGTAAATTTGGATTGCTTTCTACAAAAATGTGATTACACTTTAATAATTAAATCAGTGCTGCCGAATATTCTATTCCTTGACCACCTTAGCTGATAACAAATTTTCTCATCTATACAGTACAATACAATACAATATATTATTGGTATTTGTAAATAGATGTCAATACCTGGTAAGGTGTCACTTTTGGAAGTATCTGATTCTTTTCCGAGTTGAAATGTTTTGTTTTTTTTGTTGCTTGGGGGAATTATCAAATCACCAGATTTGCCCAGTACCACCAAAGAAAAAAATAACCGCACGCCGTCTCTACTTAAGTTTGCTGCCCTTTATAACATCTTAATAGTCGTAACCCATTTTGCAATCAGAAAATAAGTGGCGTTACACTCTAATTATCGATAATATAAGACAATTTTTCAGAAAATGGGTTTTAAAATTTAAGATAGCAGTTACGCCCTCTGGTGGCCATTTTAGAAAAACGAAAGTAATTTCCAGCATTATCTCTTTTTTCTCTATTTTTACCGCAAGTCGATACAATAAGTAGTTTTTGAGATACAACCGCTTACATAGCTTATTTGATCATTGAAAAATACAGAGTCACTCAAGCAATTGCAATCAGATTACTTATAACACGATTGGTAGCCTAGGAAATCCTTTAACGACACTAAGTTTATTAAAATACGTTAAACCTTTTGGAGTTATCGAGATTAATTTCCGAAAATATTCAAATGCCCCCCCTCACCACTTCTATGTCTTTTGATTTCGTCAAAGCTTTTAACAAACAACATTTACACTCTAAGTATTGTTAATATAAGAAACATTTTCAGGAGACGAGTTTAAAATTCAAGGTGGCAATTACGCCCCTAGTAGCGATTTTAGCAACTCAAAAACAATTTTGTCATAGCTACTTTTATTATACAACTTTACCGCAAATAGATGCGATGAGTGGTTTAGAGACACATCCGCACACCTCGCTTATTTGTCCAACCTGTATATAAAAAGTCAGGTTTCTGCTAATCATAGACATTTATAAGAAAAGAATTATATGGTTATACAAGATTAGAGCACAATTGATTAAAATCTATGGACCTGCTACAGAGGATGGCCTAAAAACCGTGGGATTCTTGTTTTACGGGGTGGGAGTAACTATAACTCTCTTATCAAAAAAATGATTTAATCTACAGGACATTAAAGCGATCATCTCGCCTAGAAGTTTACCCAGAAAGCGACAAAAAACGATTTAAAGTTAAAGACCATGCTCTTTTTTAAAGCCTCTTCTAAATATAACCACTCAAATACCATTGCATCTAATAAAAACAATGGAATCTGCAAACGGGCAAACGCAAACTTTTTACTTCACCCAAATTGCGTCTAAAAACTGAAGGCTAGTACCCCAACATCTAACTATGGTCCATCACAAATCATCCCGAATACGATTCCAGCTCCTAAGCAAACATTCAACGAACCGACGACCAATTTTCAACAACTGGCTAGTACTGCGATTTCAGATTCTGAAGCCTTCTATTATTTCTTGCAACTCATACTCAGCTATTGAAGGCTCCGAGTTACTAACTGATGTATTCCAGTCTTCACTGAAATAAAGCCCGGTAACCTCATATCTAAAAGGAGAAGGTATTCACAATGTAACTTTTTAATATTATATAGGTACCGTCTTTACATTCCCCGATACACTGATCTCTGTTGAAAACAGGAAGAGCCCAAGCGACGTAATCCATACCGAGTTAAATTCTAAAGGAAAAGAAAATCCAAATACTATATTTAAACTTTTCTACCCAGTAGTCAAAGATGATAAAATGTTATTAGAAATGTCTGAAGGTTGGACTACTGCTGACCCTAAACTTTAGCAAATCCATATGAGCAATGGGCAGCAGCCCATTCAGTCTAAGTTTAGAACAGCGCGCACTAAGACATGTCGGATTCTTTCTTTAAAAAAATATCATTACGCAAGATACACAAAAATTGCTGGAAGAGTTTCTTCTTTATTAGAACACCCAACACTAGTATTCTAAGAATAAAGCCAGCTTAACGAAAGCGATCGTTATCAAGAAAAATTTAACCCAAGCTACTGAAAAGCTAACTAATTTACAAAGTACCATCTGCTATTTCTTATTTTTCTAATTTCATTATTATTATTTTGACCCATCACCACAAGACATTCATAATGCGTTCACCAGATAAAACCCTTTAAGTCCAAGGGTGGACAAAATAACGTAAATAAGTATTAAACATATCTACACACAAAAATTATCGATCATTTTGTCCACTCTTTTGAAGAGGTATAACCCCTCTCTTCCTTTTGGAGAAATCTTATTCTCGTCTAATTTCAAAAGATAGCGACCGAACAGATCCTTATAAGACTTTATTGTCCTTTCACATCGAATACTGGCAAAGCGATCCCATCATAGTCTCTCTCTGAGTATCAACCAGAGACGATTTGTTAATGGAGTGGATGGAGTCTTTACGAACTCGATGATTTTTGATTGCTATTTAAAACAAAATTTGATATTTTAGAAGTCTTGGTCCAGTGTCTTATCATTCCATCGATAGGGCCTGGGACAGGCTAAAAATAGACTCACACAAAAAAAATACATCTTTAGTTCTATGGACGGGTTTATAACAACTCTACGTATGGGCAAAAACGTTTATAAATCTATAAGATGCGAAGGAGCGTTGAACAAGAAGACCCCATGAGCTTCATTTTGTTCTAACGCAGTGTTTGACAAACCTTTGTAAAGAGCTCAGCGCATACCAACCCGACGAAACGATTCTATGCATATTTATGGCTATTGCTGACAAATTGATTCTTATCCGTTTATTGAATTTTTTTAAATAAGAAGTGGTTCTACACCAGAAATTTTCCAAAATTTAAGATTTCAATGAGATACTGATTTAAGGAGTTTTCTTTACACTCTCTACCAAATAATAATCGTCAAAATCACTAAAATGGCATTTATCACCCATCCTGCATCTATCTGGAAAAAACTTGATAATGAAGGGACACTCGAGAGGTATTGAAGGATCAACATAGATTTAACCAGTAGATCTGAGATCTACCGAAAATCTTAAGGCTGGTCTCAGAAAGCAATCAACAATCTACCGGTAAAATGTCTATTAGTTTTGTCCTTGTTAATGAAAGATCTTTGTCAATACGGAAACCGTTTCCTATACTACCAAGCTTTTCATGCAGCTCACTACGAACGTATAGGTCTGTATAACGAGATAACCAATAAAAATAGCAAGAAATGCACATCTAAAAGGCTTTGTTGTTGAAAAACCTTCAATTCGTCATAACAATCGAAAAATTATAAACCAAATTTAGTCATTCATACGGGACCTCGTAACACCATAGTTTGCAACATCCAATCCTTTAGGAAAGCCCCACTGGTTTTAAGGATATTTGAAAAAAGAGATTTACGACTGTCCTCATTCTTGAAAGACAATCAGCAAAAAATGGCTAAACTGAAACCTGTACTTTTATTCACTGATCCTCGAAACTAGAGGGGTCTGGGCCGAAGGTATGGTATTAAGTGGGCTAATACCATACATCGTGGATTTAATGCAGATGTATGAAGATGAAACTTATAGTTAATTTTTAGATTTTTTTAAGAAGCAACACAAAAATTACATGGTGTACCTCTTTTCTGTTAGTATTAAATTTGTGTATAATAATAATAATAATATTTTAACTTCTTGGACCTTCTAGGTACATAATTCTATGTCCTAAAAGCTGGTATTTGCTATCAGCGCCATTATATTCTTTCTTCACACTTTTTTGTTGTGCAACTTCCTGCTCCAGCTTCTCTCGAATTTTCAGGTTTCACTTCTTCTCCTTTTATCTTTCCCCATTTTGTTGGTGATAGCAATTGACCTAATTTCTTGTAATTATTGTGAGTTTTTTATATATTTTTGTTCAATATCGTCATTATTTTTATCCCCCGAAAATGCCTCTCTCTCAAGCTTCCAATTTTGAACTTTTGCTTGTTTATTATCCAGAGTTAGAATCTGTACAGGATTGAAAGGCACGTTAATGTTATACAACTGCAGTCTTCTCAACGCTCTGGCTTCTTTTCTTTTTTTTTCTCTATTAACTTATTGGAAATGAGTTGATTTCTTTACTTCCACGACCGTTATTCTTGAATTGTGAGGAATTATTTTTTCATGAGAAAGAAGAAAATTCTCTTGAAAACATAGAGTTGGTGTTTGGTTCTTGCTATTCCTTCAATCGCCGCGAGAAAAGGATTAGGAGAAAATACTCTTTCCCTAGTAATCTACTAATTAGAGCCTCATCGTGTGCATAAGCAATATTTTGGTACCTATTGTGGTATATAACTTCTTACCTTTTGATATTACTTTCTTACATTAAGTGCTCCCCACCCCGTCTGAAGTTCAGATCTACTCCATACTATTTCAAGTGGTTTCACATACAACTATTCTGTTGTATTCGATCGATCAATCAAATTAATTTTTCAGGAATCTTTTTTAAATTTTCTGTAGTATTCACAAAATTACTCATTTCAATATTTCTGATTGTATATTATGATCCTATTTAAATTTGTGTATGTTTTGACAAGTAATGCAATCTCTCTTGGTGGCATCACTTTGTAGGTCTTGTACATCTTCTTCTTTGTACTGCTGCTTTTTCTAAGAATGCAGGATTATTTTGGTCTTGGTAGTGGGCTTACAATTTTGATTTCTCCTACTAGCTCTGTCTTGTTCATCAGAATTCTAGAGCCCCACTTTCTTTTGTCTTCTTCATTCTGTCTTTCACATTTCTTCAGTAGGGGTGGTTCTATGTTGTCTGCCAGAGTTGGGTGTTTTGGGGAGTTTTTTTCTCCACCTTTTCCCTATCCATTGTTCAGTTTAGTTCAGTTGTAACTTCTGCTTCGAAGCTACTTCTCACCCTCTAAGTTCTCTGGTTTACATTAATTCTTTCCATTTCAACTTGTACTGGTAGTTCTTCTTCTAATTTCATTGATACCATGTAGAGGTTAGAGTTATTCGTGTGTTAAAAATAATGTAAAATTGTTTAGACATAATATAAAGCTTATAGATGAAGAAATCTATAAAATACCAATTTTGTAAACAATTTGTAGGCAGAATCAACTAGAATTAAATGTTTTACATTAAAAATTAAACACCTACAAATTAATCCAGTACCACATTGGTTTATGGAAAACTGATTTGATTTACCAGCAATGTTTAAAAGCGCAATGACTTAGAATCTGACCTTTGTATTAAAACTGCAGACTGACAAATCAAACAATACAAAAGTGACTTGTGTTTATATTTTATAGAGTAGCTGAAAAAGACTAATCACTTAAAAGGAAAACATAATATTATGTAAATAACCTATTGTTTATAATTACTTTGTTTGCCTATGCAAAATTCAAACATATAAATCTGTCTTAAATTTACAAAGCGAATAAAACCACCAATCCGAAACACATGTAATTTTTGAGAAAGTTGACATTGCGTAATTATTTAAGTTCGTATAGGAAATTAACTGAACACGCAAACCATTAACAAAAGATAGATCAACTTTATTTTAATTAACCAGCAATGAATTGTATGAAAAAGAAAATTTTTACGGAACGAAGAGTATTAGGAATATGCAATTAGAAACTGAACCCTTGAGTAAAGTAGATCGAGTTATATGAAAGCGTAGAAAGTTTATTGAAAATTGATCTGGAACGCTATCGTAATAAAAGTGGTCTTAAGATTTAATTTATGTATTAATATTCATAAATAAATATTGCCGCAACATTAGTAATCGATCGTGCCTAGGCGCTGCCAAAGTGCTCTAAATTTTTTAGTCATGAAAGTAAGTGGAACATTGTGACGCCTTTGTGAGTTTGTGTTCAGCTATTAATTGCAAAGTTTAAACAATGTGATTATAATCGATTTTATACTAGATACCGCATTTTATGTCCGATGTCCAACTGTTATATGAAGTGTGTAATACATTATAAGATGTAAATAACTCCAAAAGACGTTTTGGTATTAATTTTAACTTTTTCTAAATGTTAAAGAGCTTTTTGGAAATTTTAATGATTCAAGTGCCAAAACAAACGATGCAAATTCAAACTTGACCTAAAGATTATTGTAACGCAATTAAAATTATATTGAAATTTTACTAGATTTTGCAATGACAATACGATTATGCAACTTATAAAACCAAGAACTTACAAGAGATAGTGCCTAAACTGTGTAACATTTTCCAGAGACAAAGTACACTATTACGGATAAAAAGTTTGGTACTTACGTGGTAAAAACGTGTTTGATTAAGCACGAACAAATAGATAAAAAAGAAACGCGAATTCATTGAAAATAAAAACTGTATTTATACTACAGTACTTAACAGTTGAATCTTTCCGACCCTAGACCTGCTTTATTACAAAACGATGAGAATCCCTCAAGAATAACGATTATCTAACGTCATCAATTACATGTTAATAATTAGGTATGCTTTAAACCATAATTCAAGTGTTGTTTTATAAGTCTATAAGTATTCCATCCATTTCTTGTTTTAGTAGTAAACAAACGACACTTTTTATGGAGTGAAAGTTTGCTGAAAATGCTCTCGAAGGAGCAAAATAGAATTCTAATTACATATATGACAGTACTCTCCTGATAGAAAGGTTGTCAACAATGACTGCTCATTGGGAAGGTTATTGAACAAAATATTTAAAATGTGATACATTTAAAATTGTCAGTAATGATAATTGATTCTAAATGTTTATTCAAATAATTTTAGTAAGTTTAAGAATTTTAGCATATCCAAGGTGATCTGACAAACCTGCTGGGGGCGAGGGTTGCACTGCGCCGGTCAGAACCCGTTTTGTCATAAGGATTTCAGATCTGGTTGGAGCCTCAGAGTTGCTTCCTTTCTGTTAAAGCTCTCCGGATGTCTATGGATCTCGGCAGTTTCCTTAACTAATATGTTATGATAACCGGTAGTCGCTGCTAGTAACTTGAGCTTGAAGAGTATATTGTAACCCCATTTCTAAGCGCATGTTCGGTTACCGCGACTTTAAGTCTAGTTTCCATGGAACTCTTGGTGGTTCCTTTATGCATACTTATGAGAAGTATACGGTAGACACCGGCTTCGTTGATCTCATGATCTGGAGAGTTTCTCTTGGTTGGTTTGAAGATAGTTTTTGATGTCGTGCCTCTTTTTAGACTTCTTCTTCCTATGCGGTCAGTGAAGCGGGCAAAATTTAAAAGTTTTATTATTCGTTTGACGTTTAGTTGAGGGTGCTGGAATTTAATGATAAATTATAAGTCATTTAACACCATTTAGTAAACATGGAACAATGGTCAGGTGCTGATCGTGGTCTCTGTGTTAAATCGTAAAATGGTGACTCCGCGACAACCATGAGAAGGTTATTTCTGGCAATCGGTTTAATATTCCGCGTCATGAGCGGGTACCGTCTATTCATGCAATTAAGTTATGGGTAGCAAAGTTTGAAGAAACTGGGTCCACATTAAATTTAAAACATAAAGGAGCAGTAAGTAGTGTTAGAACGCTAGAAAACATTGATAGAGTTCGAACTGCCATAACAGAATAGCCGATATTGGAGCGCAGTTATGGAACAGTTATCAAGTGTTATTTTTAAATAAAATGGCGAGTCTAACTGAACAGAAAAACTGTAAAAACATTTAGGTTAAAATAAAAACTTATGTAGATATAGGAGTTTTAAATTTTCCCGCTTCACTGGACGAACCCTGTATATGGTAGGTATTTTGACTACATTAATTTTCCGATCTCTTTTCTTAGTGTACCCGTTATCCTTAAAGGCAGTTATCAGGTGTTCGTGTATTCGCCTGAAGATTATGTGGTTTACAAATTCTTCGAACTCGGCTCTTCAGGGTGTGGATTATACCATACTTTTTGGCCTTGGGTCTTGGATTCGATAAAGCAATCCGCAATCTTTTCGTAGGTGTAGATTTTCTGTACACTGTGAGACCTAGTCTTTCCTCGTTTTTGACCAACACATCTAAGCATAGCTGCCAGTTGTTACTACATCTTCTGTCTTCATAGTGAACTGATATTGGGGTGTTGGCTGTTCAAGTGTCAGAAGAAATTAGTTGGGCTTTTTCTATGCCATGTTTATAAACAATAAAATAACAACTCCGCCCCGGAACCATGTCGCTGGCTTCTATTAAGCGGTCTCGTTCTCAAAACTCTCCATAGAGATTGGTTATCAACAAACAATTTATCGCCATGTTTAGCAATACGTAACATGAACGAAGCACAAATACTGA
>JALBCR010004671.1:0-32807 GCA_030710515.1 Abscondita cerata | reverse complement strand
ATCAGTATTGCTTCAGTTCAGTTACGTATTGCTACAAACACTCTTATAATAGTCATAAAATCATAATTTCTCGTGTTCTTATATAACTAAATGGGCCCTCGAAATAAAAATTTGCTCAAGTACTTCAGCATGCCTGCTACTTTCTCCTTCCTATCTAATTTTTCTTGTTATTGCCAAATGTGACAAGACCAATTACTCAAATGTGCTTCCTGTAGTTTCTTCGTTAGCTGGTGCATCTAGTAACGGAGTTCAAAGATAAGTGTATTGGTTATGTGGTAGAATTCATTTGAAGCATACGTCTCAAAAGTGATTATTGGTAAAATTATTAATGTCATCAGAATAATTAAAACACAAGTCATTGAATTTATCAATAAATCACATTAACAAACAAACACAATGCTTACACTTATTTAATTTTAAATAGTCAAATTCCAACGATTTCCTGCGATATTGTAACTCAATGTCGATGATCTAAAATCACATTTCAGAAGAGCCAGTGCCTTCAATTGAGTAAATAACGTAGACATTTTTGTAAATTATTTTAAGAATCAAAGTGAGGTTGTCAATAAAATCGAACACAATCAACTTTCACATGTCTTTAATCGTAATGGAGTGCTTTGCAAACGTCGAAAATCTAAAAGTGTCATCGAGTTCTCTTATGCAACGGAATTCAAAATTGAAAAGGAAAGGATTACGCGGAAATCATTTTCAATTGTTCGGAGAAATTTTATTGTTTTTATTTGTTCAAACAAAACTTAAGTGCACAATTTCATTCATTACGCAGACTTAATCGATTGAATGTAATTAACCATAAAGATAGTGATTAATTTTTATATAATAACGGAAATTCCGTTTTTTATTGTGGAAACACAATTAATCTGACATATTGCAATCGAAATGCTCCATAAATTTTCTAGAAACTAGATTCGCTAATCTTGATAATTTGCGTAACCTATTGTTCCTCTATTGTACATCATGCTTCAGTTAAATTATTATTTCTTCTTTGCAGGATTAGCAAGTAAATGTAGCTGAAAGAAGCAAAAATGGGTATCTCCAATAACACCGTTGTACGATATTACAACTTTATAAATAAAGAAATGGCTGGTAAATTTTTTTAACATTTTTAGCTTCTGTTTATGCAAATCCAAAAGTTCTAAATATAATGTAAAAACAAAAATTTGATCAACAAATTAATTATTCCATACGTATATGCATATTCAATTTAGAATTTAGATCGTTTAGCGAGGTTTGAAATTAATTTTTTTTTAATTTCTGCGTGTCAGCATTATATATAATTTACGTCAAACTTTTCAAAAATTTAGAAATAATATATTGGTTTCAGTTCTATCGGGGACTAATGCTTTTGAATAATTACTAAATGAGTTTAATTTATTATCCATATTTTTGGTAATTTCTGAACCTAACCTAACACCATCACATATTTTAATTATGTTTTATTATTAAGCAATCCATTTTATCGATCATTTGCCAAAAACTTTATTATAAGAATATTAAACGGTAAAGTTTATTTAAGAGAAAAACAGTTGCTTTATGATAAATTTTTTACCAAATGTTGTTAACTGTTATTAATTTTGCATGTAATTCTTTGTTTAACTGTTTTAGTTAGTATAAAATTTAGTCAGTTTTTTTTGTTCTGTTTTGATAAATAACATTATTATAACAATTTAACAATTTAAAATTATAAAAAGTTCAAAAAAAATTAAAATATGGAACTTAATCAATCTTAAAAGTGATAAAATATCAAAAGTGCAAAATATATGTAAAAACGAACGACGAAAACGTATTTAAAATTTTAAAAAATATTTTTACACATTTTATGATCTCATCTTCTTTAGACGATAACCCAAGTTTAACTTAATAATTCATTATTGATTAAGTCTTGATAAATACCTCACAATTAGAAAATGTCAGCAATTTAAAGAGTTTCAGTTGTTTTGTGTTCCAACTACCTAAAGAATAAAAATTTTTTAGAAACCCGGCTGCCACAAAATTTTATTTTTTATTCTGTGCATTAGGTATTAAAACACAACCAACTCAAATTTCTTGAAATGAGGTCTTTTTATAAGAAATATTAGTAAAAGTCTAATAAAAAAATATAGTGAGGTTTAATAAACAATCCTAAAAAGTTTTGAAAAAACCTTAACAACTATAATAAGGATATAGTCAAAATGAACGATTCAATAACTAAATAAGTAGATTATTTTACTAGGAGTTAAACAATATAATTGTTGAGCTTAAAAGTTTGCTGGCGAGGTGTTAGCCGAGACAGCAAATTAACAATTATATTTTAACTCAAGTGAAATATATTATTTTTCTTTAAGCGTTTTGCTAGTTTTCATGTGTTGCAAATTTTCGAGATTCTCGAGTCTTATAGTGACTTTTATTCTCGACGATCAAGTTGGTACTTTACTGTTACATTCATAATATGACATAACCGAGTACCAACCTCTAAATAGTTATTGGAAACAAAATAACTGTTTTGCTTTTAATGTCTAGACAGTAAAAGAATTTTAAGCGTCTGCCAGTAGTTCAATAATATGACGTTTTATTGTCGCTTGAAGAAAAAAAAAATTTACAACTTCTTATTTATCCTCACTTTTGTCTCTCTCGGTGTCAGTACTAAGATAATACAGATGTCAAAAGATTGATATTTATTTGTAAAAAAACCAGAAAACGTATTTACCAAAACTCTAAACCTTATTAGGAACGACTGGTTTACGTAAAGACTTCATTCCAGGGTTGCTCAAACTTGCAACCAAAATCAAGTAATTTGAGGAGTAATTAATGTCATAAATGGTATAAATTTTGACATCATCTACCTGGCAGAATAATTAATTCATCCATAATGAGCGCTACAGAGCCTATTTTAAATAAACTTACCTGGGTGGTCTACAAAGATACTCACAATTATCCTAGCAATGCTCTACATGTCCTTATTTCTGTGCAAATAGTACTTCCCACATATTTCCTGCAAAATAATTGTTTGTTTATTTGATAAAAATCTCTGTGCTCCGAGCGCAATTGTTAGATGAGGAAAAAAAAAAAAGTCGCTTGGGGCTAGATCTAGTGAGAGTGAGTAAGGAGGATGGTCCATTGTAATTTGTAACTTTTTTGCTATGGATTTTATTTCTCTGCAAATATGGCTGTTTTTTCTCAATTTTTACCGACAAATGGTTAAATAATGATGTGTGTATGCTCTTGGTATGGTTTTCCTTTTGAAGATAATCGATTAAGACAACTGTATGACTATCTTAAAAACAGTCGCCATTACTTTTCTAGCCGAAAAGACAGTTTTGTTTTTTGGAGACTGTTTTCCCTTTGCAGTCCACTGTTTGGGCTGTATTTTTGTTTTGGGCGTAATCTCATTAATTAATTAGTTAGTCTAAAGTGCGCTAATAGAACATTGAAAATGTTCATTGGAACACTTTTGGTCTAACAAGAGCAAACGCAGCACCCAACGCGCTGACAGATTTCCCATGCCTAGACCTTGATTTAATATGGACAAACGCATTATTTAGACATATTTTTCTCTCGGACACAAAATGCAACTTATCTTTGATTTGCGTAGACATATTGACTTTCAAAAAATATTTGATGAGAGGTCGATACTCCTCCATTTTCTCCATTTTTACTAAAACATTCAAATGGACTCATATTAAACAACTGTGAAATAATAACAGCAAGTCTAAATTGACTGAAATTTTGGTGAGTATAGAAAAGTAGTCAAAACTACATTTCCTAGTTTTATTGACCAGTGCTACCATCTTCATCTTCATGTTGAGGTCAAAAAACCTCATAAGTAGAAAATTTGTATTTCCATGTTGTCCCAGAAAAAACATCCTCTTCATCAGCGAGTGCTGCTAAGAAAGGTATTAACAAAGGTATTAACTGTTCAACGGATAAACAAAAAACCAAGCATTGTAAGAAAGGCAGAATAAAAAAATAACGGTCAAAAGTAAAAAATATATCGGTTCGCCTAACTCTTTATATATATATATGTCTTTTACCCAAAATGCTTGTTAAGAAAATGTATACATTTTTATAGTAAATTTATAACAGTTGATTAGTAGGTAAATGGCCAACAAATTGGAAAGACCATTGTGTTTTAGCTAAAAGACCAGAACAATAACAAAAAATCTTCCGCATAGACCAGTGCGCTTTATATGTTCTATCGGCAAGGTACTTAAATAAATCATAAACAGAAGACTGATATGAAAAATGCATCGTTCTATTATTGATTATTTGATAATTGTAGAAAATAAGGATAGTTAAGGATAGTTTTGGTTGATACAGCACCTAGCCGCAATATTTTTACTTCCAAAAAGCTTTTGATTTAGTTTTGAAGATTTGGTGTCTTAAAGAATCTTCATGACGTAAGATTTCTATAGGGTAAAAAATTTTGAGTCCGTGATGGAAACTTCTTTTTTCATATTTTGAGTTGATCACACCCAAAGCTTGATACTGTTTATAGTAATTATTTCTAATTCTAGAAAATGTCGTACAGGGGTTAGTTATCTGTCAATACATCACCCCTGTCCACAATATTTTGTCTTTCAACGAACTTTTCACCTAGTTTGAAAAATCAGTATATTAAAGAACCGCTATTTGTAAGGCATTTAAAGCAGTAGATCTTCTACGAACGGTCGAAAATTTTAAATCCGTGGTGGAAACTTAACATTTTTTCAAATTTGACACTGTTTTGGTAGTCCTTTGTGAATTGATTTTGTTTGTTTGTCCATAGTTAGATGTGTGTACGATCGATGACTTGGATGTTTTTGGCCAAAACGTTGGTAATAAAAATTTTTCCGACATTACTTTTGTACTATTTTTTAACAAGAGAGTCTTAGTACTGGGTAGACAACTAATTAAAACAATTGTTTGCAGTTTGAGGATTGTGGATAAGTTTATCAATTTTGCAACTATTATGTCACACAGCTCTATAATATTTGTGGCGGTTTTTTGGTATTAATAATAATTCAGTTTTTAGCGCCATAAAAGTAACTTCTAGTAGGAAATCCGCCTTTAGTTTAGGCAATTAAAGTTGCGTCCGTGCATTACGTGGCAATCATTTAAGGTACTAATTTTAATTTGAAAATTTTGCGATATTATTAGTTGGCCATACTGAAAAATTGGTACCTTCCTTTCACAAATTTTGCCAGTCACTTTCTCTAGTTAAACGTTGGCGTACGAAGTTGTCGTACTTTTTAAAGTTAAGATTTGGGGAATCCTGATAATTAGAAATTAACTACTAGTGGATATAAACCTTATGAGAAACTCCCAATAATAGTTAAGAAATAAGCACGCGACATTCTTCTACGACACCTCCTATCAGTAATATGGTAATGGCAATTAAACACATAATTATAAGGCAGACCGTAGTTGTCGTTGGAAATCGTGTATTTTACTTAGACAATTATTTAATGACGTTCTATATTTTTTTTTAATACATGCGGTAAGGTTAATGGCGAATAAATAATGATACGGATATCACTACATAAGCATTTTTAAGGAAATAATATTACAATGGTGGTTGACCAATAGATCTAACTATTATCTAGAGACCAATTGCTTTAAAATTGGTTCCTGTACCGGCTGTTCCTGCTGCTGTTGAGGATTTTATCGAAGATAACCGGTAACCTCCAGACTATCTTTTGGCTGATTTGGCCATCCATATCAGAACCTCTTATTTCTGCTACGTCTGTCTACTTCTCTAAAATACTATTCGTCTGTCCTAGAATAATGCACCTGCCTACTTATGATCGCAATCTACAAACATTCAGATAAGTTGGAAATGATTGCATGTTTTCTCTTAATGTATATTTTACGCGTGATTGAATCTGTAGTCCGACGTAAATTTAACAACCTAACTTTTGCGCATTGTATTTGATCTATGTGATTTAAGATCTTTTGAAAAATACGTTCAATATGATTGATGCGTTTTTTACTATTTTAGATTTGACGTTGGGTACCGGTACCATACGTAATTTTGTTATTTAAACTTAACGTCATTTATTATCACACGTATTTGTGTAAAGATTTAAGTATCTATTTGTCAAAGCGGTTACCAATTGATACCCCACGCCCTTTTCCAGTGGCGTCGCTATCGGTGCGGTTATTAAATATTTTGGGAGGTTCGAATACATTCTTATGAGAACAAATAGTTTTATTTAATTACCAGCTAAATAATTTGTTTTGTGCATTTATCTTCACCATATTATTGTCTATTTTATATGTTTTATGAATTCTTGAGGTCTAGTCGTTATATCTCTACAATCTTACGGTTTGTTTTTGAGTTCAAAGATCTTAGTTGTTCTAGAATATTTACTACACGTTTTACTAAGTGGTTGCCTTTTGTTTATCTCTTTTCAGTGTGAAAGCTTTTGATCATTACCCGTAAGTACACCCGCAATATTTCTTCTTCGACTAACAGAGTTGTGAGTCAGATTTTGAACACTGTGACTTGATTTATAGTTTGTTTACAAATTAAGCCCAACTTATTGTTTACTAGGTTGAATAAATTAAAATATCTAGTAAGTAGAGGGTTAAAAAGTTGCACAAAATAGTAAATACCGAATCTCTAAGGTTATGGTATGCGTGTCTGATACGTTATAATTCTATATTCAACATATGGGTATTTAAACTATGCTAACTTTGCCCGGCAAAGAGCACAGGGATTACTTATAATCGGCAAAAACCACCTAAAATTCTTACGGACTTCTAGACGAGGCACTGTCGATTTGGTAGACATTTTCCCAAGATTTGTGTGACCACTAACTCAACATGCCCCAAATCATCTTGTTTCTTCAAATTGGACGAAATTGTTTCTCTCAATTCAAGATCAGTGATAAGATTTATTAGGAATAGTGTTGTAAGTAAGAAAGGAAAAGCACAATAGCAATACTAATTCCTGCTTATATCTATTCTTACCTTCATGATACATTAATAGTTGTGTTTGTGGTAGCTCTATCTCTGTTGGAATTTTTTTATCATCAAAACTCTTCAAAATCTGTCATTTTTGACTTTAGGATTAGACATATTAGGACGCTTTTTGTTCAGTATTCAATTTTCTATTGATTGAGAATATTGTATACAGAGTGTCCCATTTGAAAAAATTAAACAATTTGACATAACTCGCTTGAACGCGATGTTCGATTTTATTCTGTTTTCACCATAGTAATGAGAGAAACAAATGCTACTAGTTTGCCTATTTAACCGACCTTGTACCTCATATAATAACAAAGTTAGCAATAGTGCCGACTTAAGTTTGAAAACCCTGTATAAAAAGGAAAACTATTTTTTTTTTTTTCACAAAAGTGACCGATAGAGCAAGAAAACAACTGCAAAAAAACATTTTAAAATTGAAACACAGAAAATTTCAAAATTAAATTGTTAAAACGATCTTCATTTTGCTTTTACAAAAATGAAAATGAAATTTGACTGAACCATGGGCTTCAATTTAATAGATTCCAATTCAATGTTTTATTTTTGAAAGCAAACTGAAGTTTACTATGAAAATTTAATAAAATAAATTGGAGTCCTTGACAACTTCAGGTAGGCAGCTCGTCGTCGACAGTTTGTCGTCCACCATCTCGGCGTGAGGACAACACGCGGTTAGGACAACTTGGCAATTGAACAACTCCGCGTACAAATTTTGTTCCCAACCACTAGTTTGGAATATTTCTAGCGCATTATATAACTAATTATATAGTATCAATTATTTAATTTTTTGACAATTAAAAGTGAGACAAGTGTATTATGTACACTCATGAAATTTAAAACTTGGACACCACAATTTCTGTAAACAAAAGTTTGCACATTGTGAAGCGGGCTTAAGGGTATCATTTACAATTCTAACAGCAGGTAGTCTCAGCAGGGGTTATCTTATAGAAGGACTGTAGAATGAATCATTACACTAAGCACGTTTTAGAAAATAGGTAATTTACGTTGCTTACTTAATTTTTTTCTTTAAAGAATATATTTGAAGGTATCGCTAATTAAACACCATAGCTCGATTAATTATCGAATCAAAATTTTGTTTAGGAAATGTTTACAAAATAAAATTAGAAATAATTTTGATTTAAAAACGTCTACAAGCAATAACTTTTAAATTAAATCAAAAAACTAAACATGGTTATTTGGGTTGACTGATTATTACTTATTTTTAAATAAATCTAACCTACTAATTATTGTAAGTTATTAAAAAAATCATTAAACTCTCTATTCATAATATTTAGTCCTTACAAAATGTATATTTTATGACGTTTCATTTTTTTCTGTAGTTAATATAAAAGTGAAAATAAAAACTAAGGCAATTCTTATTGTCAACGTATATATTTAGTTTTTTGACAAGAATTTATTACATAATTATAATTAAGTTATAGTTTAAAATTAAATGAAAACTTTTTTTTTAAATAAAGGTATTACTATATAAATAAATATAAGAAATCAATAATGGGTGTGACCTCCATTATTATTGATACATTCTTGGAGGCGTCTGCTCATTGACGCTATCAAGGTATCAATATAATTAATATTAATCGTTTCCCATGCGGTATCAATGGCTGCAATTAGTGCATTACGGTTTACTGGTATAAATTTGGCCCTTGTTGTCTTCGGATAACAGCAAGTATTCGAGCCCAAACATTTTCGATAATGTTAAAATCTGAGCTTATTGTCTGGTATCAATTGCGCACAACCCGCGAAGTATGAATAGGGCGTTGTCCTTTGATAACAAAAATACATTAGGAAATGTCAAATATATTCTTTAAAGAAAAAATTAAGTAAGCAACGTAAATTACCTATTTTCTAAAACGTGCTTAGTGTAATGATTCATTCTACAGTCCTTCTATAAGATAACCCCTGCTGAGACTACCTGCTGTTAGAATTGTAAATGATACCCTTAAGCCCGCTACACAATTTGCAAACTTTTGTTTACAGAAATTGTGGTGTCCAAGTTTTAAATTTCATGAGTGTACTTAACTCTAATTTGTCAGAGAATAGTAAAAAAAGAGTGTTAAAAATTTCGCTTTGGTGACCGTCGCATAACTCATCATCTTATATTTAAAATGTGAAATTAAAACTTTTTTAAAGGAATTTTCCGACCGGTCAGTTCTCTCCTTGGCTAGTTGTCTTGACAACTAGTTGTACTGATGTCTAGTTGTTCTCATCGCCAGTTGTCCCGTGGTTTTGTAGCCTGTATGCCATCTTACATATTTTAATTTTTAATGATCACTTTATATATTTTTTTCAAATTAAATAATAAATTTAAAATCTATTTTTGAAACATGTTTACTAACAAAACTCAATTTTTATTTCTGCGTCACAGCACAAAACTAAAACCATTGTATTTAAATTCCTAGACTAACGAATTTTGAACAATGCTATTATCTGAATTTGCTGTTTTCAATTATATTTTTCTTAACTAAAACTAAAACTAAAACACTAATATTTATTTTATTGTGGAGCGTGATGAGCATGAAATTTTCTAATTGATTAAAAAAATGTAATGGAAATGTTAAAATATGTAGTTAATTACTGGGAAGTAAATGTATGTGAAATACAGCGGTTTAGTCAAATATCTTTTAAGCAAACGTCGTTATATAACAAAAACGTAACGCAATGTATTGATTCACATAAACTATCAATAGCTCAAGAAAAATAGAACAATTTCAATTCTAATTTATCCAATTTATTTTGAATTTTGATTGTATTTAAAATTTAAATTTGTGATAATTCTACGGTAACTAATTAGTAAACTAACACAATTTGCTTACAAATTACACTATGCGATGTAGTTGATAAAGTAAAAGTGACTTTTAAATTCAAGTTTGAGAAATTAAAAAGCTTTTAAAATACGTAGTATTTTATTTGCCTACTTAAATTAATTCTTTTAATTTAACATTCCAGATCCTCGAACGAACCACTGGCCTTTGGTAGGTCACCCGTGGCCGGGATTAGCAATACTGGGATTTTACTTATATTTTGTCTTAAACTTAGGACCGAGGCTTATGAAAGACAGAAAACCATTTGAATTAAAAATACGTTAATAATATACAATTTTTTGCAAGTTGTAGCTAGCACTTATTTATTCTGTGAGGTATGCCCAATTCTTAAGAAGAAACTTTTACTACAAGAAAAAATTTTAGGGTATGGAAGGAGCGTGGTTGTTTAAGTATAGTTGGACATGTGAACCAGTCGATTGGTCTTACTCACCACACGCTTTAAGAGTAAGTATACAATATTGATCACGCACAAAATAAAGTTTAATACTTTTAGGTGGCAAAGAGGTGTATATTTTTATTTCGTATGTAAACTCACGGAGCTATTGGACACAGTTTTCTTCGTTCTTCGGAAGAAAGATAAACAAATCACGTTTTTGCATTTATACCATCACACTGTGATGCCGATGATCAGTTGGGGCGCGACCAAATATTTTCCAGGAGGCCATGGAACATTTGTAGGCGTTATTAATTCATTCGTGCACATCATCATGTACTTTTATTACATGGTAGCAGCAATGGGACCACAATACCAAAAATATTTGTGGTGGAAAAAATACATCACCACATTGCAACTGGTATAATTTTTATAGTTTCTTTGCAGTCGTGTGCTTACTCAATTTTTTAGTCTCAATTCTGCATAGCTTTCCTACATTCAATGCAGCTACTATTTTACGATTGTGGATACCCACGTTGGTCTATGTTCTTCACACTACCAAACGCAATTTTCTTTTATTATTTGTTTTCGGACTTTTATAGCAAAGCGTATTCGAAAGGAACCAAACCTAAAGCACTTCAAAACGGAATTGCAAATGGTAAAAACGTAAAAACTATTATGGATAATTCTTCTGAATGCGACGTTAAAGAAAATGGTATTAATGTTACCGAAAAGAAAGAATCCTAACGTATAATTATTATTTTAGTTTATTGTATTTTATAATTGTAATTAGATATGTGACGTATCTTTTACGTCTTTTTTACGTACTAGATAACACACCAAATATTTACGTTGTCATTTTTAAACTTACATTGTCTATAAACTTCTTTTAAATACAAATAAAGTTGTTATATATTTTTGAGTAGTTTCTTAAAGTATTTAGAAACAAAGATAAACATGATCAAGAAACTAAGAAAAATGTCAACAGTTAACTGAAACGACTTGGCTTTATCGACACACGTGTGTTTTAAGCATTAAAGCTATCACTTAGATAGCGCTTTGCACTTTAACACACGCAAGTCGTTACAGTTAACTGTTGGCATTTTTCTTAGTTTATACTATTCACACGTGTCAATGTTTTACGAGATGTCGTAAGACACACATTTTACTTATTATCAAAAGTTATTATTGAAACAAAACTTTTTGCGGTACTAAACCTAGCGAAACGGTAACCGTAGTTTTGACCACTATTCTAAAGGGCTTCATTAACTCGAAACAAACAAACGAGAGTTTAAGATAGACAACTAAATATCAAGTAATCAAAAGTCAGATTCTAAACTAAATGTTATTGTTTAAAGGAATTTGAGAGAAGGGGTAGGGTTAAACATAGATAAAAGTTCGAAACCGCGATTGGTTACGATTGAAGAATGATTACTCTTCCTGATTTTCTATTGAAAATGCAACAAGATTCGGCGATCAAAGCGAAATTAAAATCTATCTTGTGACCAGATTTCTTTTAATCTATAATCTGACTTGGTTGATTATTAACTTTAGTTATCTACCTGGAATTTCAGTATATCTTTGTATCATATTGATTCTATCAAAATATTTAAGAACATAGATACTTAAATTAAGGTAGTAAGAAAAACACTCATTTTTGGAACACATATGTGTTTCGTTGTGAAAAAATGTTTGATGCAACTCAAGGTAGCTTCTAAACAGTAAATTTCGCTAATAATGATGGAAAGAGGAATGAGTACAAAAACAACAACATCCTCTTTGTCTTAGCTGTAGAAACGTGCAATTGTATGGGTTTCTATAACGGGAAAAAGTTGGCAACCAAAGTTATTGATATTTTAAATAGTTTTGGGCCCTTTTGTGATGTAATTTATTTCTTATTAACATCATCCGTTGGTACACTTTTTGAGTGGCGTTTCCAAAAAAACTAATTTTTGTTTTATCATACTATAGCGCATTTATAAGTCTTGGTTAAAAAATCATGTTTTGTGTCAATTACAGCAAGTAAAGAATTTCTAACCATTTTGAACAACGAGCACTTTCCAAAATTGAAAAACGTTATAGTTACAGTGTAGTAGTCCATCTGCTGTTATATACTGCAATTTTTAAAAACTGATGTTACAAGTTGATTAATGTTTAATATATTGAGTCAAATGATGGTTATTTAACTAATCAAAGTAATCAAATGATCAAATTGATTCTAATATCACATTTTGAATTTAAACAAATAAATTGTCTATTTTAACCCAAATGCTTAAAAAATCTTTATACAGTTTGTGTTCTATATCTCATATAGGAAGTATTTGGGTGAGAGGTTTAAGTTATTAGTTGCTTAGATAAATTTGAACAATTTTTAATCATTTACTCTGTTTTAGAAATAATAAAATTTTAAATTCCGCTGGTTCTATAAGCATTTTTTTATATTAAACACACTAATTAGTTTGGATGTTTAAAAAGGTTTTGTTGAGAAACAGAAGTGTCAAAGAATCAGTAATTGGTTCTGTGCTGTGTCTAATAAATAGTTTTCGATTATCAAGTTTTTGGCAACGTATCAGCTGGAATAAAGCCTATTTAACCAAAAGTAAAGGTAATTACATCAAAACATAAAAAATATTAAAATAATTTTGATAAGTTCTTCAGTATTGAACATATTATGTGGAAACCGACTAGACCCTACAGTTGTAATCGGGTTGTTTTGGTATAATCTGCGTCTCATCGCCCGCCAACGTCAGACTAGTGCCTACCTTCTCTCTTGTCACGAGTTTGGGAGACGGGACCGGGAAAATAGTAAAGTGAAAATGCAATTTCATTGTAAGTTTTCTTTTTAGTACATTTTCTGCCTAACTTTTTTACTGACATCCTTTCCCAAACAATAATAATATGTGATTGAGCTGATTTTGAGGCTAAGACAGCGCTTTGTTGCATAGAATCTTAAGATTGCTTGCCTTAATAGGTACAAATTTTTTATGCACCAACGACAGAAGAACTTTACTACAACTCTTCGGATCGACATTCATGGCCAACTAAAATGTAAAGTGCAAATTTTTTGAAGAACAGTTAAGTAGAGATATGTGTTAAGAAACCAATTATTGTATTTGTTAAATGAAACGTATATTTAGAATTTGTTCCCATTACGCAATAGAATGAGATCATTTTCCGTTACAGAGAACCACTTGAGACTTAACAATTATCAATTATCACAAACTGCTTTTGAGGTTGAAATTTAACAGCTAATAACTCCTACTTACAAAGTTACTTAAAAATCTAGTTACTGGTATTTAGAAGACGGTGTTAATAAAACCAAAAACTTTGACAGTTATTATTGATTCATTTATCCAGTGGCATTCTTTGATAGCACAGATCAAGTTGGTGAACTACTATACAGATGAGGCAAAGAAACAGTTATGAAATGAGGAGTAGGCCGATTTTTCAAAAATTACTGTACAATTAGATTTTTTTTTTGTAATATGTTTTTAGAACTTTGTTTTGATGCTCATTTGTTTTTTCAGCAACCAGCTGTTACGTAATTGCAATTTTAGTAAATGGTTACCGAATTTTTTTGATAGACATTTAGTAGTTCTCTAAATAAAATATCAAACATTTAATATTTTCTACAGAAACATTTTTGAGAAAAAATAATTTCTTTTTAGAAATTGGTTACCTCTTCTTTGCAAATCTAATGAGAACATTTAGGCGAGTTTTAAAAATTTCCTCTTGTTGCGACAGTTTTCTTTTTCTGTTAACTTTGCTCTTTTACTATAGCAATAAGGTCATAAATTCTTATTTCATCGTTTATTCATAAGAATTGATAATCTGATGACACTGATAATATTTATAATTTATTCGAAAAATAAAAAATCCTAAATTAAATATATTGTTTTTTGAATTATAGATTTTAAACGACTACTAGATTTTAACTTGCGCTAAAAACTAAGGCTGCCATGCAAAAATAAATCAATTTTTTTTAAATGTTATAATCGGTCGAAAACACTAATATAATATTTTATAACCAGTGACATATGACGTACGTTAGCATAAGGAAGTCAATTAGTGTTATGTAACTGTTACTTAGATTTTGTTCTAATTTTGAAAGAAGTCAAAAGATCTGACCAATCACAAAAATTTTATCTACATTTTGTAAGTAGTGACAAAAAGTTGATCGTTTTGACACCTAATTTGATTATCAAAAGGTCACCCTTCATATCAAACAAAAAAATGAATCCACCTTTTCCTAATTTAATCAACATTGCAACTCCTATCTATTCCAAGAATCCATGAGTCTTAAAAACAATATTTTTTCAAATTACCGTTATATAAAGTGATTAAAAACATATTTCTTAGCAAAATTTCGTTTTCTATTGAAGAAGAATAAATAAATCATTCATTTTGATAGTTCTAGTGGATCAAAACAAACAAACCAAATAATTATGTAATACATGTGTTTTAAATTGATTGAAAGCTTCTGATTACAATTATTATGTACTTATGACATTCATCCAAGAAATTAGGAATTTTACTTGCCCCTTTTACGCTTTATTTACACAAAAAAATGTTGGAAGCCTTCTAAAAATAGTGTTCCTAAATCGTTAAAAAAATAAATGTATGTGCTCGTGATTCCTACTCAGGTGATAGTAGTAGTATCGTATAGTATAGAATATTATTCCACACCATTACACTCTTTATAACTTTTAGTCATGGGACAGTGTTGCATGGTGCACATTGCTCTCCACACCATCTGGCGACCATCAAAACAACTTACTCACAGTTGAGATTCAACTGTAAAGATAACTTGGCTTTACTAATCAATTTAAATTGAGGAATATTTGAAGGTCTTTGAAGTTTTAATCCAATTTTCTTGAGCCATTGCCTAACTGTGTACATACAGTTTTAACTTCTTCAGTTTGATTTTGTGCTTCACCTGTGTAAAGAAAAAAATTCATTAAAAACAATGCGCATTAATGTATAAATATTTATAGTAATTTATGAAAAAAAAATGCTGTGGAATAGCTAAGTTTAGATCGAGGTCCAGGTTTGTCCCTTAAGTTAATTGACTATTTGCGAAAATACAGGCTGCGAGCTCTAAGAACTATATACATACGTCAAGATGACTTGGTTAAAACGTTCTCCGTAAACTATATTGTTATCGCACCGGGGAAAATGCGGTGTAACCATCCGGCGGTTGGCAGCGGTCACACCAAGAAACTCGCAGCGATTAAGTTGGCCAAGGTGTTTTGGAGGATTTGGAGGCACTGGAAAAAAATTGTACTAATGGCGTTCAGAGTATCTTTTGTGTAAAATGAACTAAGGCGTATTTGTGCAAAATATTAAAGGTGTAAACTCCGATTTAGTTTTATTAAAAACATCCGATTAACATATCAGAAGTGGTATTTGGTGAACCCGGCGTGTGAGTGCAACAGGTGGTTTTTTTTGTGTGTGGAATACAAAAAATAATCGCGTTGGCGGGCACGTCCGATAACGATGCTATTTCAGGAGGCGATGTGGATATTCCACATTCCCGAAACGGCGGCGGAAGACGGGGACCGCAAATATTACAATTTCTCTCGCGGAACTAGATAGGCGTATTGCTCGAGCTTTAGGAGAGAAGCGGCGCTGCTTTACGGCGAGTTAGCAGACTCCCAATCGGAGGAGTCGGCGGGTGCGGCGGCACCAGCACCAAAGGCCAAACCAATGGTCAAATTATCTGAAGAGGCGATCGAAGCGTTTGATCCTAATAAAAAGCAAATTAAGGTGGAGGCATGGCTGGCCAAAATTGATCAACTAGGTGAAATTTACGGGCGGGCGTGCCACCGTAATGATTAACCGTTTGGCGGGGCAGGCGAAGCGCTGGTATTACGACCTTGAGTCGTACAACCATCCATGGAGTACGTGAAAGGCGATGCTGAGGGAGGCGTTTCCTAGGCGGGTGGAGTTCTCAGTGCTTTTAGAAGAGTTGCCGGCTGCCCTGGTGGCAATGCCCATACAAGCGGGTACACAACCCCTGAGGCGTTATACGCAGGGGTTATTTCACGAATGGACTGCGGAAGTCCGGCAGGCGTCGGACGTGGCCAATACGAGGCGACTCGGGGCATTGTGGAACGAGGCGTCAGCGGGGTCTTCTAAGCGGAGGCACTCACTAAGTGGCGGTCTGCTAAGAGCTGGGGGCCCACATCAGTCGAGACTGCCCAAAGACGCGGGCAGAAAGGTGTAAGACGTGTGGTGAAGCCGGCCACAAGGCGTATGAATGCCCAGCCTCCAGGAGACAGCCAAAGGAACAAAAGGTGAGGCTCATTAATGAAACTCTTTCCACTTTCAGGAAGTTAGCACATTAATGGTGTTGACGTTAAAACATACATCGACACGGGAAGTGAGAGGACAATTATATCCAAGGCGATGGCGCGGCGGTGTGCACTCACTCGTTGCAGACAGAATGAAGGAGTAGTACTGAAAGGGTTTGGTGGTGGCAGCGTGAAGACGTTAGGCGAGGCGAAGTTTTTGTTATGCATAGATGGCGTGGAAATTCCCATCATTGCGTTGGTGGTGGAGGGGGGCCTAGAGCCGGCCGATCTCCTGCTTGGCGAAGACGCACTCCGAACTCCGGGCGTGGGGTTAGTTATGCGTGGCGATAAGGCGGTTATAACGAAGGAGGAGAAGATGGAAGAGGTGCTTTCACAACTCACTCTAGGCGACAAGGTGCTCTTGGCGGAAGACGTTGCCCTGTGGCCGTGGATTGCATACGATTTGCGGGTAGGGTGCCTGGTGCTCCGCGGGACGCTGATCTGCCTGTTCGATCGCGCTTTCACCCACATCCAGAAGGCAACCTGCAGATTCTCTCCGGAACCATCACAGGCGACGATCCGCGTGTGAAGGCGTTGAACATATCCTCTAATGTAAGGCGACTCAAGAAAGGTTGGTGTGTAGCAAGGACGCATGTACAACACATCAAGAAGGCGTTTAATACAGTTGAGAACAAAATAAACGTTGTTTCTATTAACAGTTCGTTACGGGTGGGCAAAATTAGCAAAGAGACAATGGCGCAACTTCATGATTTGATTGGGCGAAAAGTGAGTTGCTTCTCACGGAGTGAGGGGAGTTGGGGTTGACTGATCTGACGAAGATGGAGATCAAGCTGAAAACCGACACTCCGGTGTACCACAGACCTTACAGGCTTTCTATAAAGGAGCGCGAGATAGTTAGGGATAAAGTGGCGACTTTAAAGGCTGCTGGCGTTGTAAGAGATTCTAATTCCCCGTATGCAAGTCCTATTGTTTTAATTCCAAAAAGTCAGGCGAGATGAGACTGTGTGTTGATTACAGGGCGTTAAACGCAATTACAGTAAAAGATCGGTATCCATTACCTAGGATCACGGATCAACTGGATAAATTGGCGGGCAAGGAATATTTCACCACTCTAGATTTGGCGCAGGGATATCATCAGGTGTTGATGCATGAAAATGCAATTGAGAAGACGGCGTTTATTACCCTGATGGACACTACGAGTATCTGAGAGTACCGTTTGGACTGGCGAATTCTCCAGCGGTGTTTTAGCGGGTTATCAACAAGGTACTTGGCGATTTGAGGCATGAAAAGGTGTTGGCGTATATGGATGACGTTTTGATTCCGACGTCCACAGAGGCTCAGGGTTTGGAGCTTTGGAGCAGGTATTAATTTTGGTGGAGAACGCTGGCATAAAGCTGAATTTGGCAAAGTGCTCCTTCTTGATGAGCCGGTTGGAATACTTAGGGCATGAAATTTTGGCTGAGGGGTACAACCAGGGAAAAGGAAGACGGACGCTGTGGCGAAATTTCCGACTCCAGGTGATGTACATGGTGTGAGGCAATTTATAGGGCTGTCTTACTTTCGCAAGTTTGTAAAGGATTTTGCTATGGTGGCAAGGCCCTTGACCAACCTCACAAAAGCAGATGTCCTGTGGCGATGAGGTAAAGAGGAACAGCGGGCGTTCGACTGTTTGAAGGAGGCATTGGTTTCCAGACCAACTTTGGCGTTGTACAACAGTGAGTTGCACACAGATGCATGTAAAATAGGCTTAGGCGGAATCCTTTTGCAATGGGCGAAACAGGATGGTATGTTAAGACCAGTCGAATATTACAGCAGGACGACAACTCAGGCGGAGCAGTCGTATCATAGTTATGATTTGGAAACATTGGCGGTTGTGGAGTCCATAAGACGATTCAGAGTCTACTTGGTGGGCATCCACTTCAAGGTGATTACGGATTGCGTGGCTGTCAGAGCGACTTTGCTCAAAAGGATCTGGTACCTCGTGTGGCCAGGTGGTGGCTTGAGATGCAGGAGTACGACTTTGCTGTGGAGTATCGAGCCGGTGGCCGCATGAGACATGCAGATGCTCTAAGCAGAAATCCGTTAAGAAAAGCCATGGAGATTTAAGACTCGAGCATTCACACAAACATGGTGACCATAGAAGAAGGTGACTGGTTCTACACCGTCCAGCTGCAGAATCCGCGTGCGCTGGAAATAATCACGACGTTGAAGTCTGGCAAAGGCGGGGCTGAGATTAAAATCAACTACAAGGTGAAAAATAGGCGATTGTACAGAAAGATTTTGGAAGGTGACCGATTATATGTGCCTACTATGGCAAAGTTCAACCTTTGCGACTGCACCTTGATGAGGTGGGGCATCCAGGGTTCGAAAGGTGTTTGGCGCTGATGAAGGCAACATATTGGTTTTCTAGAATGAGGCGGTTCATCCGTAAGTATACCAGGGCGTGTTTGAGGTGTGGTTTTGCAAAATCAAAGTACGGACGAGGCGAGGGCATCTACATCCTATAGAAAGGCGGGCGATTCCTTTTAACACAGTACACGTGGATCATCTGGGTCCTTTCGTACGTAGTAGTAGCAGGAATGCATACTTGCTTTTGGTGGTGGATGGTTTTACTAAGTTCGTTGTAGGAAAACCTTGCAGGACATTAGGCGCCGCGGAGGCGATCTTAAAGTTGAGAGAGGTGTTTGGTGTATTCAGGTACCCAAGGCGAGTTGTTAGTGACAGGGGATTAGCGTTCACTAGCAAGGCATTTAAGGAATTCCTGGTGGAAAAGGGTGTACGACAGGTGCTGAACTCTATTGCGAATCCTAAGGCGAATGGTCAGGTGGAGAGGCCAAATCGCACCATAGTGGAGGCGTTGGTGGCCAGCGTTGAAGCAGAAAACAGGTGGGACGAAAAGATACCTGGCAGTCCCCCGGCGGCGTTAATGTTTGGCTTACCAAAGGGCGTACTGACTGACTTGGGTGGCGGTGTAAGTCTAGCTAGCAGCGAGGCGGGCCCCTCTTCGGAAGGCGCCAAGGTCTGTAAACACCCTGCAGACATTGGTGACGGCGATAGTGTTCGTGTACACCCTTCGAACACTGGCGGCGGCGAATTGATCCAGGTGTGGTCAGTCAGCTGGCGAGAAATCGTACCATGGCGTCTGAGAATATCAAGCGAGCTGGGCAACGCATGAAGGCGAGGTACGATGCTAGAAGGCGAAGAGCGACCAAGTACAAGACAGGAGATTTGGTGTTCTGGCGGCACGCTGCTACGAATCTAGCAGGTGCAGGCATTAACTCCAAGCTGGCGAATAAGTTCGATGGCCCGTTTAGAGTAGCTAGGGCCTTAGCCAACGATACGTATCTGATAGAAGCAGTAAAGGGTGTGAGGGGTTACAAGCGATTCAGGCGTCTGTAGCAGTCGACTCTCTCCGGCCTTATAGTAGCGTAAATCCGGGGAGACTGATGACAGCGACATTGATGACATAGGAGAGAGCTCTGCTCGGCGAACAGGCGAACTATCTACAGATGATTTAATGGATTTGTTAGACAGTTGATTAATGGGGACATTAATTGTTGCAGGAAGGCCGAATGTTATCGCACCGGGGAAAAATGCGGCGTAACCATCCGGCGGTTGGCAGCGGTCACACCAAGAAGGCTCGCAGCGATTAAGTTGGCCAAGGTGTTTTGGGGGATTTGGAGGCAATGGAAAAAAAAAATTGTACTAATGGCGTTCAGAGTATCTTTTGTGTGAAATGAATTAAGGCGTATTTGTGCTAAATATTAAAGGTGTAAACTCCGTTTTAGGTTTATTAAAACATCCGATCAACAAAATTATATTTGGTGGTTTCTCCTAGTGAATAGAAGCCTTCGTGTGGAGATTCGTGAGAGGATGACTCTTAATAAAAATCCAAGTACATCATTAAAGCCTTTAACCACCACATATAGTCAAGAATGACGTTCTGCTCACAAACCAAAATTATTTTAGTTAAGGCAACCATAACCGTGTTAATGATTTACCTCAGTGAAGCAGTGTTTAATCGTTGAGTTGTTCTGTTATTTGAATATTCGTATTTTAAATATTCGTAACTTCAAAAGATCTTTTTAGAACTATTTGTGCCATCATTTTTTTAACGACACCAACTATTTATATTTCTTAAACCAAGTCAATTTTATCTACGCCACTGAAATAGATCTCGCGTCATACTTCGTGCATTTTTTGTTGGGTATGCACGTCATCATATTGATTTCCCGCACAATTGTGTTTTATTTTGCTTCATGTTTCAAGTTTCAAATTCAGAATTCATCTGTAACATAATTATGCCGAAATTTTGTTATCTGTAACAATTTAATAGCGGGCAGAAATTAAAAATTAGATTAAACTGTTATTTCGCCTACAAAATAAATTTGCGATCAAAAAAACGACCCACCTTACAGTTTTGAGTTTGATTGCATTTTTTTCACTTGCCGAGAGATCATATTTAACAAAACAGTATGTTTTTAAAGAGCATTTATAGGAGTTTTCGTGAACCTATATTTTATAATTAATAGTTTGTACAAGTTTCTTGATAAAAGCATTAAGCGACAAATTTTGGGTTTGGAAAATTAAACAAAACAGAAACAATTCTCTAATTTAAGTACCTTCCCTTACTCTAAAACCAGGTTGAATTTGGTTTGACATCGATGTAATTAAGTTTTTTAATTTTTCTTGTGGGTTGTTTATTAATTCTTCTTCCGCTTTGCATTGTCATTCATAAAAAAACTGGGTGCCACAAACCTAGCTTATGGCACCAAATGGTATACCAAAATGTCTTCAATATACCTAGTAGCTATTACACTTTCCAAGACCTTCTGCAACGATTAATCAGTGCGTTCATCAATACAGAAGTGGAAAAACAATCTCTGGGACGTCAATACATACTAAGGTTTAATTGAGATGCTCCCGTGCAAAAGGAAATCGCGTTGGTCTATAAACTGCAGTCAAAGCACTTGCAAGTTCATGAGGTGTCTCCCGTAGTCTTCGTCTCACTGTCCACTCACCAACACTAACTCGAACATCACGCAGATGCTGTTGCATTTGAACTGCATATAGTCTACGGTCCCGCACAAATATATACAGGGTAGTGCTTTTGAAAACAGGTCATAAGTTAATGGTTTCTCTCTTCGTTCCAATGAACAATTTTCAAATAAAACCTGAATTTTTATGACTTTTATTAACGATTGTCAAAACGTAGGAATGTCATAGTTGCTTAGACGACGCATACTGATTCATCTTGAACACCAAAAATTACTAATTTTTATTGATGAATTTTCAAAAAGACAGTGAAATTCAGCTGATTTCTGATAGCGAGCGCTATGCGCAATAATTTTAGCTGCGTTTTGATACCAAAACCATTTTTCTCACTTGAAAGGGCGAGCAGGAATTCGAAAAAAACCAGTTCACAATCCTAAATCTTTATGACTCGTTTTCAAAAGCACCACCGTGTATGTAAGGAAGGAAATTCTGTTCAATTGTTGGGAAACAAATGGCTGAAATTCGCCGGTACACCCGTCGAACCCTTGATTTATTCACATTTAATAAAATAACAGGTGCAGAATAGATTATAAAAGATAATGTGGTTAATAATGGTTGAGCAAATGTCAACAAACGTCATGTCATAAAGATTTCCAGCTGTGACTTGATTTTATCGGCATAGTATACTTATGTTCGCTACCCAACAAATTGCAATTAGTTTTGTTTTAAGGTTCCGTTTAGCAGACAAACAAAATCTAAAAAAATTTTTGGTCATGGAAAATGTTGTGCTATTAACCCCTACTGTCCCCACATGAGGATAACAAGAAAAACCAACCAGTGGTACACATTATTGGTAATGCATTTGTATAAATGACATCCGTGATGTATTTAAATTTGCAGGTCATCATTGATATGTGCTGTAATTAGTTCAATAACCCACTTTTTAGAAAAAAATTGCGACGGTTTTATTCTAATATAAAGTGGCTCGAATTTACTCATAATACATTAGTGAATAAGTTTTTACAGTGCTATTATTCCAATTATATTTATAAGTAAGTTATATGATGTACACACAATGATTTGGGCCTTCTTATAGAAGTAACAACAGGAATAGGATTGTCAATGACACACCATGTCCTTAAATAATGCCGACGTTTCGACTAGCAATGGCCGGTCTTTTTCAAGGCAATCTGTATAATAAAATTAACGGTAGTTACAAAATTAACAATATTGGTAGACATTAATAAATTATTTTGGTTTTTAGTTACTAACAGCAGAAAGTATCAGTATAAGATCTACAATACAAACATAGTACGTTACCTAAAGTGTTGGTGATATGTCAAGGACTCCTTATGGCTATCGTTTAGGTCCAGTATGTCAAAAATAAAACATAAAAATAATTAATTAAACTAATTTTAAAACCAACAGGTTTACGTTAAAAAAACACATTAACCAGCTCACAAATATTAGTTTATAAACCAGTTGGGAACGCGCAAGCTTTTGCATTGCCGGGATGAACAAAAGAACTGCTTGGTTAGCTTAAAAAAATTTTCGAAAATTTGACTGGATTTTTTCGGGAGCCGATTTGGACCACTTTTGCTGATGAGATAGACAAAAAATGATTGAAGCAAAAATGTCTTAGATTTTGATGTTCTATAGGAATCCGAAAGAAAATTTTCAAAAATGTCAACAGGAAAAAAGCTACGGACATCCAGACAGACAGACAGACAGACAGACAGACCTTTGAATTCATAAGATGAACTTTTGTTCATCGAAAACAATACAAAATAAATACCAACAGATTAACTAGTGGTGTATATAACAAACAGACTTTACGACGTGTACCCGGAAGAAGATACAGAATTTATTGAATATCAGTGTAGATAATTTCATATTCAAACGTTGTAATAAAAAAAATAACAAGGTTACGCTAATAAATTTTGTTGTTTTTTGCAGACATCAATAGACGCGTTTCCGATTTTCCAAGCAAAATTTCTACTAGAATTTTTATTCAAATGAAGTCATGGTGTGTACAATGCCATCAAAAAGCAAGTGCTCCGGAAAATATAAAATTTCGTATTAAAAGGAAGAGTTTCAGAAACTATCATTAATAATTTTGTATTTTAAAAATAATATAAATTTTAAAAACTAAGAGTTGGTTGCATTATCCCCATTTGAGTAGATGTACCAGGTGTCCGATTAAGAAAGGCAACTAGCCACATTTCAGGAACTATTGTTAATATTGTTAATAAAGTGAGCATGGGAAATTGCTGGAAATTATTTTCAAGTTTACAGATTAAGGGTTAGAGGGCGCAATTGTAGCTTTAAAAACAAAAAACTTGTAATATCTCCAGAAATACCCAAGTAACGTATGCTAACAGATAACACTGTTTCAATCTTTAATGTTTTCTGAACAAAAAAACTTGATATATGAAAATGTTCATCACTTCTCAAATAAAGTGGCGAGGGAAAATTTAACTTCATTTAATAGATCTATTTTAGCCCTATAAATCAATACTAAATACTATTTTCAGAAAACCGGTAGAGAACAATATGTTAGCAACTGTCAAATTTTGAGAAAATTTAAATAGAACTGTTGTTATTTTTTTTTATATTTAGATAGAGCGAAAAAGTCCAAAAACTAGCAAAACCGCTACTTGGATACCTTTCTTATTAGATTTGAAAATCAAGTAAACCATGGAAGCAAGAAATATGTTGATGTCAAAATTGAACAATTATTACATCAGAATATTATTTTACATGTTTTTGTAACATTACAATTTTAAGATGTCTTTGTTGCTTCAAAGAAGCGTTCACATTATTGATATTTATTTTGATTGTATGCAAAACAGTACGCATTTCGTTATCCCAAAAAGGCGCCAGTTTGACCATATAATACCCCATTAAGTTAGACCCCCACCAACAGAAAAAGGATTGGACTTCAACAAAAAATTAGTGCTAATTATGTGCTAATGTGTTACCTATTCAAAATTTTGTTGCTCAAGAAGAAAAAGTAAATTAGAAATTAAGTGGGTGGGGCAAGTTTAACGTAAAGCTGGACCCCCCTCCCGTAAAATACTTATTGCGTAAAGAAAACGAACGAATGTCACAAGGATATTTGTTGCTAATTTGTTGCAGTAAAATAACTTCAACTAATTAGCAAATTTGCTAAAAAAGTAAGTAATCCTTTTACAAATGAAAATGATTGATGTAAAAGATTATGTACAACACCATATATGATTTGAGCTTCACTAAAAATGATAGCGATAGAAAATTAATACTGAAAATATCAAAGGATTTAACAAACTCGAAATTAAATTTATTAGACATATTCTCCCCACTCCGTTAACATAACCACAATGTGTTCGCCGTGCTGGCGTTACTTAGTCTCATTGCCTTCATTTATAAATTCTTACTCAAAACGTTAACGTAAAATTATTCTTTGAACTGCAATTAACAGTAATTTATAGATAATTAAGTTTGTTGCTGATTATAAACAGTAAAAATACGACGGAGAATCAATATGCACCCTAATAGGCTACGTTGTTTTAATTTACATAAACAATTTGTTGCTCAAATAGTTATTACGTAAAATTATTCTTTGCATTATAATTAACAGTATTTTATACATAATTAAATTTGTTGCTGATTATAAACAATAATAAATTAGACCTCAAGAATCGATGTGCTTTCATGCGGCACTTCTCGTTGTTTTAATTTGCATAAACAATTTGTTGCTCAAATAGTTACTACATAAAATTATTGTTTGCACTATAATTAACAGTATTTTATACATAATCGAATTTGTTGCTGATTATAAACAATAATAATTCGACCTCAAGAATCGATGTGCTTTCATGCGTCTTTCTTGAGCAACAAAATTTTGAATTCAGTAACAAATTAGCACATAATTAGCACTAATTTTTTGTTAAAGTCGGTCCTTTTTCTGTTGGTGGGGGTTTAACTTAAAGGAGGTCCATACAATGTTCCTTTAGCAATTTACTTTCGCACTACCAGCAACGTTCTCCGTCCCGTATATTAAAAGGAAAATGTGGTCAACGGTTTGACGTATGTAAAGTCCAATCTTCATTCAAGTGTTCTGATAATTGACAGAAACTCAGAGATTCCTCAGACTACAGTGTTTCAAATACACTGTTATTATTTATAAACAAAGCTGCCTACTAAATTATAAATAATTATATTAGATTACATTCAGATAACATTGAGTTCCACCTAGCTTTGACCGGCGAAGACAACAACAAACATGCTGTCATTAGTTGAAAAATATGATACCAGAAGACTGCTGGATGCAGGAGGTGCAATATTCAGGTAAGTGAAGTGTGAACGTTTGGTGTAGCATTATAGGCAGAAAACTTATAAACCTTTTTTTTTTATGAGCCTCTTAGAGGGCAAACATTTAATTTTTTTAGAGGATCAATTGCCAATTTTTGTAGAAATGTGCCATTGAAAACCAGAAGAACAATATTTTTCTAACAAAATGTTTACTCTCACCATTCTGCTGCAAATGTTTATAAATTTTTTTGATCGGGTATTTCCTAATAGGTTGATTGGGATAGGTAACCTATTTCCATTACCTGCGAGAAACTGTTTATAAGCCAACTTAAAGTTTTTAAGATTTTGTACGAATGCAAGTTCTGCTTAGATTTTTACTTATGGTGTAGAGTGAAATAACTTGTTTTTTAGTATCCACGACAACAGAAGATATGATTCAGCGCAAAGAGACGCTATTCACAGTATTTCTGGAGCGCAAGCTATCTTGTCGATTAGGGAAAGGTTGAAACAGGGTGTTCAAAATAATGTTTGAACACTTAAGACATCATTGAATGTTAGAACGTTTAATGTGTTTTTACCTCTATAATTTGGTTATATTATAAATATTTTTCGGTTAAATTGTTGTTTTAATTTTTAAATATAATGGGCCAATGGGTACAGACATACCGCGGAGTCCACAGCTTGGCTTCTGTGCCGGTGATTTACTTACATTTTTTGTAAATATTTCCGGTTTAAAAAACGGTATCAAGTAGCGCTTTTCGCCAGTTTTTGGACCATTTTTCCTGTATCCAAATATGGAAAAACGTATAAACCGTTCTATTTAACTGTTTCCAAAAATTTGACACAATTTGTCAATTAGTAACAAAGCGTCCTCTACCGGTGTTTGAAAAGAGTATCCAGTATTGATTTGTAAAGTTAAAAATTAAGCATAAATAGCTCTATCAAATGAAGTTAAGTTCACAAAAATTGGTTAATCCAAACCAGAGTTGTGAGCATTTTTCAAAATTGAAGGCTAAGCTTTCCTCACCACTTTATTTGACAAGTGACAAAATTTACACATAACGCTTTTTGTTCAGAAAACATTGAGGATTAAAACAGTGTTATCTATTGATATACGTTACTTGGGTATTTTGGAGATATATCTAGTTTTTATTTGTTTTAAGGCTATAATTGCGCCCCTAGCGGTCAATCTACAAACTTGAAAGTCATTTCCAGCAATTTTCCATGGTAACTTTGGTTCTTATTCAAGTAATAATAGCATGAAAACTGTAAATCTGTTTGCTAAATATTTGGTTCTGTATATAATCAACAAATTAATTTATTTTCAATGACTACCGATATTAATAAAATTTTCAAGGAATTGATAATTTTACCGGATAAATGCAGTCACGGTCCAGATTTAACTCCTCTCCTTCTTTTAAAAAATGTTGTTGTTTGCTATCTCACCCAATGAAATTTTATTTTACAAATCTTTAAAATCAGGTGTCTTCCCAGAAGCTTGGAAAACTACTTTGTTATTCCTGCACATAAAGGCAAAGGTAAAACAGACATATCAAACTATAGACCTATCTCCATAATTTCTGCAATACCAAAATTTTTTGAAAAATGTTTTGTCAAGACATTGCTCCCGGTCTTAAAACACATTATTATTGATAAACAACATTGCTTCTTTCCTAACCGGTCAACGGTAACCAATCTTCTTACCTTTCAAAATCATATACAGCAAGCTCTTAATGAAAATGCCCAGCTAGATGTAATATTCACAGATTTTTTCAAAAGCATTCGACAAAGTAAATCATGAAATTTTAATGATAAAAAGATTAAGTGATCTTGGATTCTTAGTTGTAATTACAAACAGATATGAAATTGTTCTGTAAAAAATTTTTTTCTAACCCTTTTCAGTGGACTCTGATGTTCCTCATGGTTTTCCACCTAGCACCTTTGTTTTTTTTTATTATGTATTAATGATGTAAAACTTACTTTCAAAAATTTGAACTATTTGCAGACGATATGAAAATTTTCAAAATAATAAAAAATATAGAAGACTGCAGATTACTTCAGAATGACTAAAACTTATTAGAATTAAATTTAAGTAAGTGCTTTTTGATATCATTTTATCAAATTGTAACGCTAATCAAGTCCTCATATTTCATCAACAATCATCATCTGAAAAGTCTAGAGTCTATTTCAGACGTAGGAGTCATATTTTCAAACAATTTTTTGTTCAATAAACATATTGGTTATATTTGTTCCAAGGCAGGTAAAGAATTGGTTTTATTTTTTGTTTCTCTAAACACTTTAATAATTTGGACACTTTAAAATCTCTATACAACTCATTAGTTCGTTCTCATCTTAAATATTGTTCTCAAGTATGGTCACCATATTACTTAACATCAATAATAAAAATAGAAAAGGTTCAATATAAATTCCTTAGACATTTCGTTTATAAAGCTGGACTCCCATCCTTAGACTACATAAGAATTATTTTATTGACTAAAGTAAATACATTCAAATCGCGTAGACTATTTCTGATCTGGTATTTCTTCATAAACTAATCGATGGTGTATTAGATTGTCCGTACCTTTCATATCAAATAAATTTTTAAATTCAAACAAAATTCTTCATAATATCCCTCCATTTGCCGTCAATTTTAGCAAAACCGCTTATCTCCAACATTCTCCTGTTCAGCGTCTTATGTATTCGTCCATCTTATTTCCCAACCTTAACTTTTTCGACAGTCTAACCAAATTCAAAAATAATAAAACGAGAATGTAGATACGTCCTTTCATAAAAATTATTAAATTAATGTTATATCAGTCTCTGTAATTATCAATTAATAAGTTATACCTTTTAATTTGTTAGTATTAATTTACATTCAAATATATTTAGTTTTTAATTATTGCTGTTATGTGCAGTTTGCTGATTGGCATTTGGTGTACAAGCCTTTGCATTGCATGGCATTACGAGCAAATTTAGTGACATTTTGGCATTGACTGGCATTTTGTGACATTGCGTGGATTTGGATGGCATTTAATGGCATCAAATGGAATTTTTGGGCATTTTACAAAAATTGTTTTTTGCCATAACAAAATATACGCATGCGCTGTACGTACACTCATGAAATTTAAAACTTGGACACCACAATTTCTGTAAACAAAAGTTTGCACATTGTGAAGCGGGCTTAAGGGTATCATTTACAATTCTAACAGCAGGTAGTCTCAGCAGGGGTTATCTTATAGAAGGACTGTAGAATGAATCATTACACTAAGCACGTTTTAGAAAATAGGTAATTTACGTTGCTTACTTAATTTTTTCTTTAAAGAATATATTTGAAGGTATCGCTAATTAAACACCATAGCTCGATTAATTATCGAATCAAAATTTTGTTTAGGAAATGTTTACAAAATAAAATTAGAAATAATTTTGATTTAAAAAACGTCTACAAGCAATAACTTTTAAATTAAATCAAAAACTAAACATGGTTATTTGGGTTGACTGATTATTACTTATTTTTAAATAAATCTAACCTACTAATTATTGTAAGTTATTAAAAAAAATCATTAAACTCTCTATTCATAATATTTAGTCCTTACAAAATGTATATTTTATGACGTTTCATTTTTTCTGTAGTTAATATAAAAAGTGAAAATAAAAACTAAGGCAATTCTTATTGTCAACGTATATATTTAGTTTTTGACAAGAATTTATTACATAATTATAATTAAGATACCAAGTTATAGTTTAAAATTAAATGAAAACTTTTTTTTAAATAAAGGTATTACTATATAAATAAATATAAGAAATCAATAATGGGTGTGACCTCCATTATTATTGATACATTCTTGGAGGCGTCTGCTCATTGACGCTATCAAGGTATCAATATAATTAATATTAATCGTTTCCCATGCGGTATCAATGGCTGCAATTAGTGCATTACGGTTTACTGGTATAAAATTTGGCCCTTGTTGTCTTCGGATAACAGCAAGTATTCGAGCCCAAACATTTTCGATAATGTTAAAATCTGGGCTTTTTGCTGGCCAGGGTAACAGCTCCAAGTTATTTGCTTGTATCCAGTTGCGCACAACCTGCGAAGTATAGGGTCATCATATCCCGATAGTTAATTATCGAATGTTCCAAGAAAATATGTGTAAATAGTAAATGGAATCTACTAACGTAACGTTAAGTCGTTAATTATAGTTACATAACTCTCCTTTCATAAGATATAGTTCATATTAATATGCTTATTGTAAAGCTTCGTACACACCTGAACAACAAACCGAGGAACAAACAGAACAACGAACCGAACGGCAATCGGAACATTAATTTGGACGGTGCTACGTACGAATTTTAGAACAGATTCGCAAGTCCTGATTGTTCCACGAACGGTTTGCGGCGTTCCCAACTTGTCGGTTTTTCTCCGACATCAAAGAAAATGCGCGCGAATGCGTTTGCAGGTTTGGACGAATCTAAACAAAACGGCGAACAAACTTATGCGGAGAATTAAATTATTTATTTTTGTCCTCCCTTTTGTGGGTTTGTTGTGTTTTTAGGTAATATTATGGAGTTGACAGAAGAAAAATGTTTTAAATTAATCAGTGTTTAAGAATGCAAGAAAAAATGATGTCCCTATTAGCATCATTTGGGCGGGAAATTTCCAAAATAAAAAAAAAGCAAAGTAAATTATAATTTTTTACTCTTCTTTGTGCGTAAAAATTTGGTTGGCACTATCTTCTTGTTTTCCGCAATTTTCTCTTCTCAATAATAAATATATATGAACTGAAAACTACTGAAAATAATTATGGGAACAGCACAAACGTTCCGTTTGTTGTTCGGATTGTGGAAATCATAAAAGATCGTTTGTCGTTCTGTTTGACTTTCGGTTCGTTGTTATGTTTGTTGCTCGGTTTGTTGTTCAGGTGTGTACGAAGCTTTACAACTTAAGCAACAATTTTTTGGCGAATAAAGATTAGTTTGTGATGTAATATTAGAAACACAAATTTATATCATATCAAATTTATGACAACTTAAAACCAAGAACGTGTATGTTATTGCTAAGAAATTATTAAGGAAAAAGCGCAATTGCAGTGTAAATATTTATAATTAGATATTTTCGAAAGTTTATAAGTCCTCTATTGTAATCTTAATACTTAAAAAAATCCTGTCCATTAGCATTATAAGGAAATGGCTTTTACTTTATGAATAAGTTTCAATAACAATAGAATATCCTTGCTTGTTTAATTTACTTCCTTTGAGTCATATTGCTCTAAGGGTTGTTACATTGGTCATTAGAAGTATGTAATAAATAAACAATTACCTACTGTTTGAGAAGGGGTAGTGTGAACCAATAAATAAAGTAAGAAATGTAAATTCCATTTTAGTTTAAAATTTCAAGTGTTGTGAAAATGCCACCTCATCTCGGTGCTGATTTGAAAGCGCGGATTGTTTCGGAATTACCAGCGGGCCGTAGCGTCATTAAAAAAAAAAAAAACAAAAAAAAATACACATTTTCCCGAATCCGTATAACTACACAAAAGATTAAAGGAGATGGGAATACCAAGAAGTATAATGCTGCTGCGAAGAAGTTCTCAGTGCGAAAATATGGACGTCGTCTGGAATTTGCAAGGCGATATGAACGAACCTTTGGAATTTTGGAATCGAGTGATTTTAGCGACGAAAAAACGTTCAATAGCCGCAACGATGGACCACTAAAAGTTTTTAGAATGGAAGGAACTCGTTACGAAAATAATCACATATGTCCTAAAAACGAAGTGGTTATTTTTCTGTGAATGTGTGGGGTTGGGTTAGCGCGCGGGGTCCAGGAGTTTGTTGGGCTATCGATGGACGTCTTGATTCTGCTGCGTATTTAGATATTTTGAAACTATTATGAAACCTTCAGTCGAAGTGTTTTATCCAGACGAAGATTATATTTTCCAACAAGTAAGTATTCTTATTTCACTATACTTTCTCCAAAAATAGTTCGGGATCTGTTGAATTAACATTTTCATAATGTATTTTTGTTGTTAAAGGACAACGCCCCTATTCATACTTCGCGGGTTGTGCGCAATTGGATACGAGAAAATAACTTGGAGCTGTTACCCTGGCCAGCAAAAGCCCAGATTTTAACATTATCGAAAATGTTTGGGCTCGAATACTTGCTGTTATCCGAAGACAACAAGGGCCAAATTTTATACCAGTAAACCGTAATGCACTAATTGCAGCCATTGATACCGCATGGGAAACGATTAATATTAATTATATTGATACCTTGATAGCGTCAATGAGCAGACGCCTCCAAGAATGTATCAATAATAATGGAGGTCACACCCATTATTGATTTCTTATATTTATTTATATAGTAATACCTTTATTTAAAAAAAAGTTTTCATTTAATTTTAAACTATAACTTGGTATCTTAATTATAATTATGTAATAAATTCTTGTCAAAAACTAAATATATACGTTGACAATAAGAATTGCCTTAGTTTTTATTTTCACTTTTTATATTAACTACAGAAAAAATGAAACGTCATAAAATATACATTTTGTAAGGACTAAATATTATGAATAGAGAGTTTAATGATTTTTTTAATAACTTACAATAATTAGTAGGTTAGATTTATTTAAAAATAAGTAATAATCAGTCAACCCAAATAACCATGTTTAGTTTTTTTTGATTTAATTTAAAAGTTATTGCTTGTAGACGTTTTTAAATCAAAATTATTTCTAATTTTATTTTGTAAACATTTCCTAAACAAAATTTTGATTCGATAATTAATCGAGCTATGGTGTTTAATTAGCGATACCTTCAAATATATTCTTTAAAGAAAAAAATTAAGTAAGCAACGTAAATTACCTATTTTCTAAAACGTGCTTAGTGTAATGATTCATTCTACAGTCCTTCTATAAGATAACCCCTGCTGAGACTACCTGCTGTTAGAATTGTAAATGATACCCTTAAGCCCGCTTCACAATGTGCAAACTTTTGTTTACAGAAATTGTGGTGTCCAAGTTTTAAATTTCATGAGTGTT